>JAGGAT010000178.1:0-58870 GCA_017657195.1 Termitomyces sp. T70a | reverse complement strand
AAGGATTGGGACAGAAGTCAGGTGACAAGGGTGGTCTGTGCACTGGGGAATAGGTATAAATAGGATAGGTAAAGTAGCAATTAGGCAGGCAATTAATAGGCAAAGGCTTGGTGGTTCCCAGGGAGTGAATCACTTAGGCTGGAGTTTGTTGAAAACCTCTGCATTTCAGAATATCATATTTTGGAAAGCACTTCAACCTCAACCTCAAGTTTATCATCAAGCACAGTGTGGAATTGAGTGGATTGTCTAGCTATCAAGAAAGCCCCAGAACTATAGTAATACTCTAACCAAGTACTACAGTGCCCATTTTCATCATGACCCAATCACAAGACTGACATTTTGCACATTACTTGGTGGCACATCTTAGCTAGCCACTCATATGACTGCTCATGAGTAGCATTTACTTTGTTTATAGTATCATTAACAGACCTTTACTTAGATTTTTCATTAGTGGCAACTATTAAAGTCATTGCCAATCATTCATTAAGTCACTATCTTTATTTACTATAAACACTTTATCTTTTGTCAGTAGCAAACCATCCAATCAAACTGAGCCTCTTTCATATTTAGATCTTTTAGAGTTTATCTGAAGCACTAAGCTTTTAGCATCCTCACTTCTCTTTAGGAACTAACCTCTTAGCATCCCTGCTGTTCTCTTCATCTTAATGGTACTATATAAGTATACTCTTATTGCCAGCACCAACACTTGCTACCTTGCATTCTTAACTTGTGCACTTAGCAGTTACAGCTAAGTCTTAGAAGCTTTGTAAGCTTACTGCCTCCCTCCATCCATTTTCCTTGAACTTTTTACTGCCTGCTGCCATTAGCAACAACACTTTCTGAACACTTTACTGCCAACTTCTCATTTTAGGACTGATTAACTGGGACTTGCCCAGGACTCCCTCAGCACTTTGTGAGCCCAGCAGCCTACCAAGACAGCATTTAGCTAAATTTTGAGCACATCAGCGAGAACTGGCCTTCTTTTTTCCCACCTCTCTAGTAACAGTTGTCTATGGTATGGCTGTTTCAGTGGCAATTTGGGTCCACACAGACTAGTCTCTGCTTTGTCTGCATTTATAGTGTCATTGCCAATATGCCAGCCTTCTGTTTCTGGAGCATGAGGTGGTCCCAAGAAATGGTGAATGCTGCTATGATATTCTTAGATGATGTTTTGGTGTAAAGACTTGCCACCACAGCATTTCAAGATTCTGGGAGAGATGCCATCAAAATTGTCTGGAAAGCTGTGTCGTCCAGTTTTGCTTCCTTCTTGATCACTAACTCCCACTTCTTTCTGAGATCTTCCATGTGTTTCAGGAAGTCCATGCTATCCAAGAACTCAGTGGCATGCAGTTGTTTTTTGGCATTCATAGTGGCTATCTCTGAAAATATGCCATAGTTGTTGGTGAGTGTATTCTAAGTCTGCCACAGATTCATCCATTTTTATTTTCAAACTGACAAGGTTCTTATTGTTATAAATTATTAGTCCTAGTGCCCAAGCATCCCTTTCCTCCCATTTTTCTAGAGATGGGGTTTTTGATGACCATTCAGTAGGCTTTGACTTGTTGCTTTTAGTGATAGATACTGGTTCTGGTTTTTTTTCAATTGTGCCATCATGCTATCAAGGTAACTGCAGGTACCATGTGCTCTCACAGCTATCATGACATGATTTTTGAATGTGTAGTTTATTCCATTGAAGTGAACTTCTTCAGAGAAGTTGGATGGGTTTGATGAATGTATCAAGGCCATGTTTAGGAACTTTTATTGGGGCAAAGTGGAGAGTATGCAAGGTAGTAAAAAAATGTATTGAGTCATATTGAGTGTGTTTGAAGCAGTGGCTCAATAAAGTAGAAGTGCAAACGGGGCCAATAACCTGTAGACAAATACAGTAGTTTAGTCCTCAGTCACACTAAGAATATTTGTAAGACTGATTATTACCTGTAGATGAATACAGTAGTTTAGTCTACAGGGCATGACTCAGTAAGATGTAAATACAAAAGAAGTAATATACTCACCCTCAGTCACACTAAGAATGTTTATATAACTGAGAGTGTATTTCTGTGTATGCAAAAATAAATAGGTAAAACAAACAAGGTTTATGGTAAAGACTAGCAAATACCGATCGTCTTAGTCACTTGGGCCAAGATGAAGAAAACATATGAGAGGTAACCAGAAAAGGGAGGATATCGCGTAAGCCGAGATATGACGTAGTGCGTCGGTCGCACAAGTCCGCCCTCAACATTACGGTGTCTGTATTAGTATTATCTAGGTTCAGTTTTCAACACTTGTGGTCAACAACAAAACAGAAGATGGAGGCAGCTTTGTGATGTGAAATGGAATTATGAGGCTGCACCCGAACTTACAATGTTGAGTACCGAAAAGATCAGATTACTTACCAATCCGTATTTAACTAGAATACAGTCGTCTGGACTTCGGACTGAGGATCGGATAACTTACTAGTCCGTATTTAGCTAGGTGTCCAGGATCCGGACTTAGATTACAACAGCCGTTACATCACATCAAGTCACAAAACGTAATGTAGGCGCGTTTCCTCATGAATCAAAGTACATAAACAATCCATGTTATCTTCATGTAACATTAAGGTTTGGTGTGCGAACAAGATCAGTAGGTATATAGGGCGTGATGTTCCAGAGTATGTATAGTAAGTATGTGTCGCGATTGTGTCCTAAGACGTTCATCACTCGATTGAGATGCGTGATACCACCGGGGCAGCAGAGTAAGAAGATGGGTATTGGCTCATATTATTCACATTCAATTCCGCGCTCAAGGTTTTTGGTGGACGTGTTGGCATTGCTACACAGGGTGACAAAACCGTCAGATAATGGCGCAAAATGATAGAATGGAGACTCTCACCATTGACTTTCGACGACAGCAGTCCCTTGTCAAAGTCTGCAAAGCAACGAAGGCCGACAGCGAATGTAGCGAATAAAAGAAGGAATGCAACGATAGCTATTACGAGGGTCAGATGCGCGCGAAGGGAAATACATGTAACTGACTGAAAGTTGTAAGAGTCGCCCTCGTAGTTTGGTACTGAGACTCCGATGATGGCTCATAAAAACGGACGAGTTTATACACTGCAGCGAAAAATCAAAACGGGGCCAAGAAAAAGACTGTAACACTCACAAACTAAATAATTGTGCCATCGATGGAACTTGGATAATCACTTCTGAATATGTTAGAAACACTCACAGTAGCTTAGTGCAGCCAGCATCATAACCAGAGAGATTGACATAATCCTACGCAATCATTAAACCTAGAGGATTTGGAGGCGCGAAGGACCTACCACTTAATTTCCTTTTGGACAGCAATACCACACAGAATCAAGAGGATAAGCACAACCGGGATTGCTGCGATAGTAACACCAAACTCGGATGAATTCTTTTGCAAAACCACAATGAGAAGCTGTGAGCTCATGAGAAAGGTCTGATAACATAAGGGGGGACTATTTATCAACCTGCATAGTAACCCCAGTGAAGCAGAAGAAGTCAAACTTGAGGAGACAGATCATGATCTGATACCGTTGATACATAGCTGACATTGTGTGATCAGAATAATAAAGATACACATTTTTGAGTTCAAAAGCCTTACTTTTCATCTTTCGGTCGGCCCCGACAACGTGAAAGATTGCCCAGCTCGATGTCAAGTCAACATAAAGACACGAACAATGAGGGAATAGATATACCCAAACTCTGCGTAGAGCTGTTTGACCCAGAAAAGTATCATGAGCCACGAGGCACTGATGACGCAAGGAGCAACTATTAAAAAGGGTTCTACGCTCTTCCAAAGCGTTCCGTGACCTCCGCATTTCTAAAACGCCATGAATCATGAAGAGTTCAATGAACAGTTGTAGAGACATTCTAACAATGGGATTGATAGCCGCATCACAATTCGCAATTGTAACCAAGGCGGTTCTCGTTTGATGAACTTGGAGTGCAGCAAAAACCATAAGAGCCAGGTGAAATACTCAAAACAGATGTCAGTCTGCATTACCAAACACAAAAGAAAAGACTTACGAAGGAGGCCAAACAACTGGATAACATTTCGTAAACGAAGAGCATCGAAGGCAATAAAAAGCTCGAAAATTCTGAATCATGAGTCAGCAAGTTTGATGAGCACGAGGAAAAGAGCATCAACTCGGCCAGAGCGAACAGCGCCAAGTAACATGGCAGCGTCTGCAGTGAAGGATGAGCAGAGAGTTGTGAAGAAAAGAAGAAACAGATGGGAGACTTTGTATGCTGGCTCCTTAGTAAAGTCGACCTTTACTTCGACCTGTATGATAGTGAGAACATATAACACCATTGTTATTGCTGTGGATTACGTGCTTTTCTGAATGTGATTCCGACCATAACCAGCACTACGATCGCTTCTGAAGCATACAGATCTATGTCAGTGAGAAGTTGTGGTTGTACGCTAGTGCTGCTCACGAAGAATCACTAATTTATTCATCCATGAGTTAGCTCCCGAGATATGATGATCGGTGGGTCCATACCTGTGGAAATGAAAGCCCGTTGGGCTCGTGTAGCGAGAAGAGGTTCAACGGCCATTGAACAATATTTGGAAAGGAAATGGGGTACGGCAAGGATCACTTGCAAGCCTTGGATGTTTTGTTATTTCCGGTGCAAGCTCCATCACACAACACTGCCGAAGTGACCGTGACTTAAGTGGGTGTATTTGATGATAACGGTCAAGGCCTAGACGCGTAATACAGTTCTCTTTCTTGTACCAAAGCTATGGCTGATGACGAACTCGCAGAAATTAACGGCATCCGGCCCAAACTTTTCTTGCTCGATGGCGAGGAGAAGGAAGTGAGCTCGACTTCAAGGCAAGTTCTCCCTACCTCACATATTTTTAAGGTTCACGTATAATTTGAATGTTCAGTAACTCTGTGTACAAAATCAAACGTACTTCCGACCATTTTTATTGGTAAGAGTTGACCTTGTAGCGTTCAGAGACAATCATTCGATCCTCAAATAGTACCTGTCCCGTAAGCTGCTGTGGTATTTTCTAACTATACATCCCTCATTCATTACAACTCCCTCGAAGGCATGGAGGAATCAAGTCAGTGTGATCTTCCATTCCCTTCAGGTTACCGTTCCGACTGAAATCCTGTAGAGTGGCCATCCGGTGAATGCTCGCACTTGCAAACATATGAAGTCCCTTTTTGGCGACAGATATGAGGAAGCTCGCCTGAAACTGAAGAACCCAGACCGACCACCCCCGAAGTCAACAGCCAAGAAGTCGGCTCCTGTACAAAAAGCAAAGACTGCTTTGAAACGAAGAAAGGCCGACGAAAAAGAGGTCGAAGAAGACTGTAAACCCGTCAAGAAATTGCGAAGTACACCTTCTGCAAGGAGCAGAGATCAGCAGAACGGAGATAATGATTCTAGAAAAGGTCGAAAGCCCTCCTCTAGGAAGAAAGTAGATGACGATGACAAACATGACGAGGGTGAGAAGTCAACCAAGAAGGTTCGCAAGCCTGCTCCAGAAGGCGGCGAGGATCAAGAAGACGAAGACGACTATGACGAAAAGGATGATGAATGTGACAACGCTCTAACAACTAGCAAAGCTATACCCGACCTCCTACTGGCCAATAAATGGGACGTCGAGACTGGTCCTGATCCTACAGGTTGGTGGATTTCCGAGAAGTTGGATGGCGTAAGGTATGGTCACTCCAGAGCTCAAAGCCATCCAATGCTGGTTCTGATCACCATTTAGAACATACTATGATGGCAAGGACATGATCAGCCGTCTAGGTAATCGGTTCACTCCTCCCAAGTGGTTTTTAGAGAGTCGGTATCACACACTGCATCATAAGACTTGTTAATGTTTTCCAAGAGCTGCCTAAGGACGTCACATTGGACGGTGAACTTTTTGGTGGGAGGGGCGAATTCCAATCAACTGTTTCAATCGTGAAGGCTTTCGACTCACCTCGTTGGAAGAATATCACATTCCAAGTTCGTCTTTTCTTATCGAGATTAAACCCAAGGTTTGACCGTCGACCCAAAACCAGATTTTTGATATACCTTCAAAAGGTCACCTTCCCTTCGAAGAACGGATTGACATTCTGGAAAGGCTTTTTAGTCCAGATGGTGATTATGCTTCTGACATTGTCAATATTGTCAAACACGAGAAAGCCAGAAGCAGACAGCATGTCCTTGATAAGCTCAGAGAGGTTGAGAGCTTGGGCGGCGAAGGCTTGATGTTGAGAGAACCTGCATCGTACTCAAAGTTCATCTCCTTGCCTTAACTGTATTGACTCGTTGGTATCACAGAGAATACGAGGGTCGACGCTCTGGGTCGTTGTTGAAAATCAAGGTGTTTCCTTATCTCACAACAGACCCTTATTCACCGACTGATCGGGTGCCAGACTTTTCACGATGCAGAGGCTGTCGTGATAGGTTATGTTCCCGGTAAAGGTAGACATCAAGGTTCTACCGGTGCGCTGAAATGTAAAATGCAATCGGGAAAGGTATGTGTGTTGTGGGATATCAGTATTGGGCAAAGGCTTCCAATACTGTCGATTAGTTTCTACATTAACAGCTGATCTATCGCTAGACCTTCAGCGTTGGTACAGGATTGAGTGACAAACAACGCAAGAACCCACCCAAAATTGGCGCTATCATTGCCTATCGCTTCCAAGAGCTAACAAAGGATGGTGTACCCAGGTGAAGAAAATTACAGAACACTTTTGACTCGCGAACGAGCTCACACATACCTTCCAGATTCCCTTCCTATATTGGCGAAGCCATCGACAAAGCTGAAGCCAAAGACACTGGAATCTCTAAGCATCGTCTCTTAGGTAGTAAGTAAGCTATTGACAGTATAATCGCACAAAGATTGATATCGGATCGGAGTCGTCTAAGCCGCAATAATTAGTTATCGAAAGTGTCGAAGGCGATTTTATATGTGTGCATTTATTCAAGTCCATTCTCGTATCAAGGTCCTTAATCTCCTCCTTTCTTCTTCTTTTCTTCCACTACATCTACATTATCTACTGGTATGCCTTTCAGCACCCCAGCACCGTCATGAATCATCTCAATAATTTCATCACTGACATCCCCTTGTACGACAATCTCATCTTGTCCTTGGAGGTTCTTCGTCACTGATGAACCAGTTGCAAACTTGGACGAGAACTGCTTAGCCGCTTTCTTCAAATCAACGCCGAATGCCTCAAGACCCGAGATAGAAGTAACATGTTTTCTTTTGTTTCTCTCTATCCGCTTTATGATGACCTTTGAATGAGAGGCGGTTTTATCACTCTGCACTGAGATTTCAAGGCCCAAGATTACCTGTGATGCAAGCTTCTTCTTTAATGCGGCATCAGCCTTCGCCTCAGCTTTGGCCTCCTTTTTCGCTGTGTCCTTCTCCAACTTAGCCTGCGCCTCCAAGCTCAGTGTCCCGACCTTGGACGTAAGCGCATCTGTGCAACATGCGTCTATGAATGAGCGGCATTCAAATGACACCAGTTGTTTACCTTCGGAATAGTACTTATCATACAAGTTTGTGTGATTCTCCTTCAGCCATTCCTTGCATCGCGTGAGGCTTGAACCAAATTCGCAGTATTCAGGGGGAAAAGAACAGACTAAAGAACACTCCATACTGATTAGATCACGAATACAGAGTTTGAATCCAGATGAACCTGCACAATACAGTACCTGAACTGGTGGTACTGGATCTGGAGTAGATGGTGCTACTGATTCTTCTGCGGCAGACACAGGTGTGGCCAGTGTTTGATTTTTCTTGGATGGCATGAGAGCGAGCAATTACACTTGTCACGTGACTTGATAATCTGATCGTTTTTGAGCTTAGGTGAGGAATTGAATGATTGAGTTCATACCGCTATGACGAGCTAAGAGGTGGGGGTAGGGTACATGTACTCCACGCCGTGCGCTGGAATGTATCTTATAAGTGTTGTGTTGCCGTATATATTTCCGCATAGATATTTTTGTGGCAATTGAGATGGGCGTGGTCGAGGAACAATGACTATTCATCGAAGCCACGCTCTAACTGAACGACTAGCCTTAAACGGGAGAAGACATACGCACCCATGTATTCCGCCCTTGAAATATAAGCCCGAAAGGGACGAATATCATCATCATCATCATCATCATCAAACGGTTTTGCTACTGTTTGTTTACTTGTAGGCGTCACTTTAAATGACATTTTGGAACTGCCTATTGATTACCCATTCTACAAGGCCGACGCAACTCAGAACGTTGATGGGTCTTTCAGTGTACTGAAGATCAGTTGTTACACTTCAGAATTCCTCATGCTGGAGAATACTATGAGCAACTTGGATGGAAACTAGCAACTCTTCCTCCCATAACATCAGAATATTCTGTTTGGTCCATGGGATCCAATCTGGGCTGCTGGGGTATGTTTTCTCCTTCAAAGACGAGAGAGCGAACTCCGCGTCACTTGCACGTTTTCTGCAGATACTGAGCAACGTATTCCTCCAGGCCTCCTCATTGCCTTCAGATATTTTATCAGATGTTCCCATTATTGTGGCCATCCAAGACTCCAACGCGGGCATAGGATTCAGCGGAACCGTTGTCTCCTTCACAGGGAAAATGTGATAAAGACGAAGAGCCGTGATAAGTCGAAAGGATGGATGAGCCGGAGGAGGCCGACAATGTAAGGTCCAATCACTAGAAGTCGAGAAAGCTTCAAAACTACTGCCCGACATTAAGCGCAAACTCTTACCCCCAGTAACTTTCAGTCTGAAGAACATCCTTCATCCAAGCACCGAGTTCCCCTCTTGACTCAAACAAATCAACCAATTCGGTCTGAAGGGAGATCTGCCCAATCGCGCTCCCACGTAACAGGAGTTCAGCAGAAATTTCGCTCACGAAACCATATTCAACGAACAGTGTCTGGTTACAATGTGATCCATACTTCAGAAAAAGTTCGTCGTCTTGCTTCGTGGCCGTGCCTGAAGGTGATATGAGCACGAAATCGAGCCCAGAAACTTTTGACGGTGCCTTCGCTCTTGTAGCAAGGGGTTCTTTGGGCGACATATGATTGGAGTGATTTGTATGATTTGCAAAATCGACAATAGGACACATAGTCACGTTGTTTTTACTCGAAACTGATTGTTCAAGGCGATAGTAGAGGCATCGGGTATTGACTAGTGACATTTCTCGTTCACAATAAAACGTTATTTGACATTGAGGATTACGGACCATTGAGCCAAGCCCACAAAAAATCTTCCTTACATTGTGCACCATTGAGTTGAAGGGCACGAACTACCGGCCCAGCTATCTCACAAAGAGACGGTGAAAAATCGTTTTGTTGCTTGAATAGGATCAAAGTCAGAGAAGCAGATGATCTTTGCATTTTTGCAGACCAACTATGTACTGCTTAACGATCGTCCAGTCGGCTTGAAACCGATTCGCAACTCCTTGAAGGGCCAGCGTGATGTTCGCAGGTAAGCAAGATAGGAGTGTAGAACTGGTATTCTTCATTTTGTCGCTGCACAGCCAGGCTAGGGGATGAGAGGCAAAATCGCACGGTAGTGTGGATATATATGGTCCAAAGATAGGATCAGACGACGGGAGTAAACCTTTTGGCTTGTAAAGAAATAGATGTAGAGACATCAATTGCATCGCAGTCAGATGTCGTCGGGCATGAGGATACAATGTAGACAACGTGGCCATATTCAGCAAAGCGCTAGCTGGTACAGAAAACAGCTGCACTGCGGGATCGCAATCTCTGAGCGCACATAACCCATACCCTGCGCCTTTCAAGCGGACATCAATGTCACTATACTCATTGAGTGTGAGGGACAACAAACCAGGTCTAGTTCTTGCCTGTACTGATAACGCGGGGGAGATATCCATTCCATGCGTTGCCAACCAGTCCAGAAGGGCCTGCCAACCAGGATGAGCCTGTTGAGCATCCGTCATGAGATGAGTTGATGGGGTGCGATTTTCCCATATTTGCAATCAGCGTCATTCCGATCAGATGATAAGCGATAACTTGCCTTCGCTTCACAACTTGTACAAGCTTTGTTATGTCAGTCTTCAACGCTTCGCGTCTGCTTGGAAAGACTATCTTGATAACCGGGGCAAGTGGCGGAATTGGAGCCGTAAGTTGTGATGCACTGCGCCTGCCTGGCCAGCTTGAGCTGACATATCCCTCCAAGGCGACTGCAGTCTTGTTCGCCAAAGTACACTTGCCTTGTTCACACGACGTACATCCATGCTCAATAATACGTCTGTAGGGAGGGTCGAATGTGATCCTTGTCGCTAGGCGCGCCGATGCTTTGAAAAAAGCGACCGATGCTTGTTTTGCTGCTCATCGGGAATCCGGCCTTCAGCAGGGAGGGAAGTTTGTCAGTGTTGTCGCTGACGTGTCGGACAAAGCTCAAGTTGCATCACTTTTTGACACTGTTCCTCAAGATCTCCAGGATGTTGATGTTCTCGGTATCGTGTGTACCCTATCTATCCGTTCCTGGTGCTCAAATTGTCATTGCAGTCAACAATGCAGGATATGTCCTTGGCGTAGAGCGCGTTGGCGATATTGCTGACGCAGATATTGAGGGAATGATCGCAACCAATGTACTTGGCTTGATCTCTGTCACTCAACTGCTCGTCCGAAGTATTTCAGTTTGATAAACAATCGTCGCGCATGCCTTCAACTGACGTGTTCAACCAGAATTCAAGGCTAAGAACTCGGGACATGTCATCAACATTGGCTCGGTCGCAGGTCGTGAATCATATGCGGGAGGTAGTATCTACACTGCGACCAAGCATGCAGTCAATGCATTCACTGGGTCATTGTTAAAGGAGCTGGTCAACACACAAATCAGAGTGACTGAGATTCAGCCTGGTTTGGCTAATTTCAATATATTTTAGACTCTTCTTTTCATTGAATTATTTCGATGCTTTTTTTCAGGCATGGTCGAAACTGGATTCTCAATCACCCGATTTCGAGGTGACACTGCAGCAGCAGCAAAAGTTTACACCGGGCTTGATCCACGTAAATTGATGGAATTACTGCTGTTTCTCTTAGTTGATTACCTTTCAACAGTGACCGCAACTGATATCGCAGAGGAAATCGTCTGGGCAGCAGCTCGGCCTCCTCATGTGAACATTGCTGAAGTCCTTGTTTTCCCTGTTAATCAGGCCAGCGCTGGAATCATTCATCGTCGACCAGAGTGATTGTGTAGTGTATATACCCTTGTGCAGATGATAGCAAATAAATGTTATATACATGGATGAATAACGAATACTGAAATCTTAGCTCTTCCCCTTTTTACTGCGGGCCCTCGTGTTTTTCACAGTAACTTCCTCCACGACTTCAACGTCATTATCATAGACGAATCTCTTAACCACTACGTTCTCCTCTACAAGCTCTGTTAATGGGGTATCAGCATAGGGGAGGTTGCCAAGATTATCCAAAGGCAATGTCTATAACAAGAAAGTTCAAAATTAAGGACGAAGTGAGATGATAATCGCACCTTAGCAGTAGATGCTAAGCACCCTTTGATAACAACGTCTTCCATTGGTGGTCGACGGGTTCCCAACTTGACCTTGTCGAGAGACATCGTCGTGAACAATCCTCGATCCCATTTTACACGTCTTTCGTTCTCCACCGATTCCTCCTTGGCATCATCATCCACGAGTTTCAATCTCTTAAGCTTTCCTACAGGGGTCTTATATTCCTCTTCGTCGCCTGGTCCTCTTTTATGTCTCTTCGGTGAAGGGCTGGCACTCTGATCATCCCAATCGCTTTCGTTCTCTGTGTCTTTATCGCTGTGCCCATCCTTGTCGTCCAAATGCCCAACGTTTTCTCCACTCCTCGCTCTCCTAACTGCTCGTTCCTTTCGTTTCCTCCTCTTTTCCTCTTGCTCGCGTTGCAAAACGGTTTTCATCTTGACGACTGGACTTTCTGGTCGGTCTCCTTCCCTTCTGATGATTTCAGTCTCCAACTTCGCCGCCAAATACTTCTGGTTCCTGACTGTATTTGAAGTTGTGAGAGCCCTCAATGCAGTAGCGCTCATCCCAGAATAAGTCATGTCGCCCGTCTGAACATTTGATTTACGACGTGGTTTCACATCTGCAGGGACAAACGCATCTGAGATAAGAGAGGGGTTGAGAACCTTTCGTACGCGCGTCGTCCGTCGAACGCCATTAGAGATTACTGATTCGGGTGGCGCAACAATAGCAACAGGTTTAACAGGGGCCGGGATCTTTTCGTCTGACAGTCCTTCTAAAACAGAACTTCCACCCTCATCTAATTTCACTCCGTCGATTCCTATCTCGGGAGCTAATGCTCCAGTTTGCGTTGATGGAGCTATCGTCGAGGATGAAGTAGATGCGACCACCTGCAAAATGGGGTGCGCTGATGGATTGGTCGCCACATCTAGGGGAGTATCAATAACTCGGCGTATTTGCTGGGGTTTCTTGAGAACAGTTGTTGAAGGCAAGGCTTTTGCCCCAGGGTTTGACGCGGTATTTGGAATGACAACACGGGGTACTTGTCGCAGTGTTACTGCGGGCCGAGACTTGGCTGGAGAAGACACTTCTACAACAGTTCGCTTCCGCTTAAGGCTGATAGGTGGGGCTTGAAGCTTGTCAGCTGTTCCAGATGACCTGGCTTTGCTATCTGAACGATAAACGGACAAGGTCCTGCTGAAAATCTGAAATTCAGGGGAATAACCAGTGAATCAATCTACCAAATGATAGATGAAAAACCTTTGGACCTACATCCTTTGACTTGCTTGAATCCGTCGTTGGCATGTCCGTCCTGGGTGATTTGCCTTTGCCGGCCTCAAGTTTTGAATGGGGTTTGGCGTAAGGTTTAGCGGATCTTGTAGGAATTCTACTCGTTGTGTGCTTTAGGGTTGATTTGGTAGGACTAGAGAATGTTGCCTGACTAGTTTTGGTAGGACTAGCCGGGGTCAAGCCAGTCGCCGTCTGTTCTTCTGGAATCGTTGAAGGAATATCTTTCTTTGAAGGAACCAAAGGGAACGGCAACTTGACTGGCTTTGACGTCTCGCGACTCGAATATGGACCGGAAGCTGATGTGCGTAACAATGACGAAGTAGTCCCCACTGGAGGAGGTACAGATCCACCGCGCTCTCGAAACTTGCCTTTGGAAGTTCCAGAAGCGGCTGGTTCAACAGAGTTAGAGCGCTCTTTCGAGGACGATCGAGTAGGACTGCCAAATCTCATGCCTTGCCACTTCTTTGGTATTACGGGTGTAATGGCTTCAGGAAGCACAGGTACCCTTCTCGCAGGGCTGTCGTTGGACGGAATTGTGAGTAGGGGCTTATGCAGGCCGTCAAGCCCAAGTCGACTATTACTAGCTAGAACCTGAGAGCCTTTCAATGGGGAAATGTGACCCTGCGCGATTGCGTCTTCAATAGGAACTCGTCGCGCTGGTGTACATAAGGGATTGTCGAAAAATATAGCTTGTGACTGAGCTTTGATTGATTCTCGGGCTGCCGATCGTGAAGGACTAGAAAGTCGAATTGGACCAGTGGACCGACGTGGTGTCTGCGGTAAGGCGGGAACTGGAGAGGATTGGAGAAAAGTTCGACGTGGTAAGCTGCTTGCTTCCGTGGTGGGTTGATAGTCCAGAGAAGATGACGATGAGTGCTGGGAAGAAGTAACGAGCGAGCTGAGCAAGTCATTAGAGGTGGGCGATAGCGACCCCAATTCACGAAAGAAGGTGGACTTGGCCGGCGAATTCATGTCATGGTCCTCTTCTATGTCTTTGGTTTTTGTTTCGACAGTTGTCCTTTCGTCTTTTTCAAGACGATTGCGGTCGGACTGCGGGTGGGTTATGTCTGTAGACACCTTTGGTGGTTGAGAAAGTCGAGTGATCAGTTGGTCAAAGTCTTGGTATTGCGAGACAATACGAGGGCGACTCGAATGTCTAGCAAGTGTTCGTGTGGGTTCATCCAGATAGCTAGCAGACATCAGCTGAGCTTCCACACGAGAACCTTCTTCTGTAGACAATAGTGGGTGATGGACTGATCGCTCTTCTTGAAGATCCTGGGCTATCTTCTGTGTGTCCTTTGCTTTGCCCGCCTCGTCTTCACCACGAGAAGATGCGCAGGCGGCGGGTGGTGGTGATGTAGGCTTGGATACGGCCTGCGTTTCACCAGCCTTTGGAGAATTAAAAGGGTCAAAAGGACGTAAAGCTTGATTATTCACATCAGGCATGGTGCTTCGGTGGGATGGTTGAGGTATGGAGATGAATGGTGACATGGCACGGAAAACAGGAGCAGGAGAGGAAAATGACTCGAATGAGATGAGATCTGGAGGAGTTTTCGAACTGGTGCTAGTAGTGATTGATGGTAATGGTAATAGATTCCTCGACGATCCCGTTCCAGCATTAGAAGGCGTTGAAGGGGTGGTGTCCTCTATTCTGCTGTCGCCATTGGTTGTATCATGTAATGAAGTGATCAAATGAGGAAGAAAAGGATGAGGTGAAGGAAACGCGAAACCAGTCAGTCCCAAGTCAATTGGTGGGCTAGGAGGAGGAGATGGATTATCATATGCCCGGCTAACTTTAATTGCTAGGGCAGATGAAGGTTCTGGAAATGACATGTGCGATGAGATAAATCAAGGGATGTTTTGACTCTGCACTCACCATCAGGCGTTCCTGTACGAGACAATGCTTCATGTGCAAACTCTTCATCTTCTTCTACTACATTCATCTCAAGCGTCTCTTCCTGTAATGGTTCCTGACTAGATTCTCGCACAGGCAATTGAGGCAGAGGCGTAGAAAGACGAGGAGAACGGCGGAGGGGCGAGCTGTGAACTACAGGCTGTAATGAGTCTCGACGCGCGACAATGGCGGCAATAGGCTTCTCCGGAGATTTCAGAGGGCCAAAATGTATTCTAGCTTCCGCAGTGTTATAAGCATCGTCAGTGTCGGAAGTTGGAGAAGGATCGGGCGAAGATGGTGAGATAGCTGTACAAATGATGGGTATGCTGGAGGAGGTCATGAAGTCATGCAATGGTCAAGCACAATTGCCTGTGAGTTTAAAAAGTTTATACGTTTGCACTAGCTGCAGAAACGTCCACGGTATTTCCAAAACCACGCCAGTTTTCAACACCACACACACGTGACACGAACATTCACTTGTGATTCATTTTTCTTTTGTACATGCTATTTATCACAAACTACAGATGCTTCATGCACCAATTAATGTACATTCAACCGCATTGTATCAAGGACAGGCTTGCAGCTCGAGTGCTTATCGAATTCATGCGTATGTCAAATACGCAACGCAGCCCCAGGTTGTCGCTGAAGCGACACTTTAAGCTGCAAAACAAACTCAGCAACTGCAATATGTGGAATGATGGAGCGTGCGGCATAAAAGAACAGCATACCTCGTTGTTCTCTTTCATTAGTTTATGAAGTGACTGAGCTTGTTCGTCTATTTTCGACTTCATCTGGCTGAGAATTTCATGCATGCTTTGCTCCATCTTCACGATCGACTTCACAGGAGTGTACATAATGTCAGGAGAGGGTGAGATATTAGAAACACGACGTCGCTTTGGGTCCCGCCTCGAGTCCATCTCGCCTTCCTTTATGACACGATATTTGGAAAAGTGGTTTCTAACATGGTCTTCAGCGTCAAAAGATTGCTCGTGCTGTTGCTTCTCTGCCCAAGTAGAGGCTTCAGAAAGAATTGATTGACTAGCAAGATCGGCAGCTTCGTTTACTTTCTTCACAGCGCCTGCGAGCATCGAATCCACCGTGCGCGAGATATCTGAAGCAAGAATATCAAATACTTTATTCCAGACTCCAGAGATAGCCGTGATATTTTCCTCGGTGCGTTGTTTGCCTTGCGCGTGGCGAAGAAGTATGTCTGCAAGGGTAGGCGTGATGGCAGTTGAGACATTGGAAGAAGTTTTTGACAGCATAGATGACAATTCAGTGTATGCTTTGAGTTTCTTGTCGTCTCTTGCCTGGACCATAGCATCCTCTGTAGCCTGAGAGACTAACCTGAAAAACAATCATAAAGCAGTCAGAACTCCAGAGTCACTGATATTGCCATGCAATAGCATGCAATGACCTTGAAATTTCTCGAAACAACGATACTACTTCTTCTTGGCGCCGGTCTGACAGTGTTGGGCTGTTGGTTGCTTCGAGTCTAGTCCCAGAAGCAAAAGAGCAAGGACTGATCGGCATTTCACAAACAACATTAGGAATGACACCAGACGTATTCCGCAGAGGGCTAGACCTGTGACGATCTTGGGTCTGCGAGTTGAGTTTAGATGTAGAGCCAGGAGGGTCCAAGTCTTCAGATAATTTGCGCTTAGTTCCAGATACCTGCCGTTGTTCAGTACGGACGATAACCGTGGACACACACGGAGGACCAACCAGGTAAGCCTTATGAGTATAATAAGCACTCGAAGCGTTAGCTGAACTTGTCGGTTTTTTGACACCAAGATAGCTGAAATCTTCATAAGGACGCTGAGACCGATTCCTATTGTCGTTTCTTAAGAAGTCATCCTTGCTCCGTTTGTTATCTGTGCCACGATCACGATGGTCATCAAAAAAACCGACCTGGCGTCCCGTCTGGTTGTGAGGGACGGCAGTCGGATCGTCTTCTGAAAGTAATTTTTTAAGAAAAAGATCATCTTGAGATAGCAGCGGAGCAGCGCGTGGTTCAAATCGCCGTGGCGGAGAGCTTCGAGCAGGAGGCTTGTTGGGCAGACTACCTCGAACATCCTTGTGCGATGATGATGATGGAGTAACACGCTTTTCCTGAGGCTTGGGCTTTAATCCCGGCCAGCCTGCATCGTCCGGATGAAGAAAACTGGGATCATTGAATAAAGGTGCCGCTCTGGGACAGGGTCACGAACCGACAGTGATTGCCCTGGCTGCATCTTGGTACTTTGGAGTGGCCGTCAGAGTGAAAATACTAGAGAAAGTTTTGACAGGCGTAGAGAGAGCGAAAAAGATGGACTGACCCTGCATTGATATTTTTTATATACCATGGCGTGGCTGGGGTGATTTGGATTCGCTTGTCCAGCTTCCACATTGGTTTGATTATGTAAGGTCCGGAAGCATTCAAGGCCACCTGGTTGCGCTGACAACGCCAACCAATGTCAGCAATGTGTTTCTCAATATAAACTCGGTCCCAGAACCCACATGCACACTTGACCCACCCTTTCCGGGGTTATAATTGCTCAAGCCGGACCCCCGCAAGGGTCCACAAAAGCTTCCTTTGTGAGTGTATCTCGAATACACGCTTTCTTCCCGCGCATCATGGGAGCCCTCTTCAGCCTCGTCGGGCTAAGCTGCATGGGCGCATTCTTTAGCGTTGCCAGTTATGGACTCCCTGACAGGTCTCCTCTCATTCATTTTGCTCCAAAATCCGTTCTTCTCGCCGTTAGGAAGAATAATTCCGACGATACTGAACAGATATCATTCCGGACTCTGGTAGAGAGTCGGTGCCCTAGCCTCTTTTCCCAGTTCCACCCAATATGGTGGCTGTTCAAGTACGTCGCTCAAGGACCTTTCTACACTTAAACTGACTCTCTTCCTATTAGTGGGCACCTTCAAACCTTCTATTGTGTTCTCGGTGATTTCTCTAAACGTGATAAGATGTGGTACAATAGGCAGGCAGGCAGGCTGTGATACTTCCGCACCAGATTGAGTATCTCGACAGGTCGTATATTCGTCTTACGGATGGTGGAACGCTGTACGTTCAGTTTACCACGGTCCAGATGGAACTCCCTAATGTCCTCGTAAAGTGGACTGGATTTTGCGCCAATGGATGACTCAAAGCTCAAGGACGATGTGCCAATTGTCATTGTGAATCATGGCCTTACAGGAGGCAAGTTTTTCGTGACGCTTATATACCTCGACTAATTGCGTAATATCGTAGGTTCCTATGAGTCGTACGTGAGGGCCGTACTGACTCATGTTTCTGCGCCTGTCGAAGAAGGCGGTCTTGGATTTCGCGCTGTAGTCGTCAATTTTAGAGGATGTATGCCTTTTCATATGCATAGACTCCCAACCATTTTTCGAGATGACGTGTTCGTTTTAGGTGCGGGTGTACCCATCACGAGTCCACAGATGTATTCCGCTGGCCATACGGATGATTTGAGGCAGGCCGTGTTCTATATTGCGCATAGATACCCAAATGCTCCTCTTCTTGGATTGGGATTCTCCCTTGGCGCAAACGTATTGACAAGGTACTTGGCCGAAGAAGGTAGTCGGTCACGCATAATATCTGGGTGCGCCCTCGCTTGTGTAACAAAGACCTTCTTACTGCTCCCCGTTGTTTCACTTACTTCCATTGTTATATAGCCTTGGGATCTCGAAAAAAATAATATAGGGTAAGATAGGATCGCGTTGTGACCGCTTCAAAGCTCACCTCTTTATCAGACTTCTCAGGACATTTCTGGGCAAACATGTTTACTCCAAAGGCATGGGCGGAAACCTACAGAACTTGTTGAGACGCCACGCAGAAGCACTTCAGTCAGACCCGGAACATCGTGTGGCCAAAGCCATGCCATCTGCACTTGCACTACGAAATCCGACGCTAGAAAAGTTTGACGATACTTTCACTCGTGTGGCTGGTGGCTCTGCACCGACATTTCCATTTGCAAATGCGCACGACTATTATCGTTGGGGTTCTAGCCACTATGTGGTTAAAGATATCAGAGTTCCTTTCCTGGCTATTAATGCAGCGGATGATCCTGTTGTTCGACATGTTCCTATGGATGGTGGAGGAAACGGACTTGTTGTTATGCAATTGACCCCCTTTGGCGGCCATTTAGGATGGTTCCAAGCTGGTAACGGCTATGTCGATAGGTGGACAACCAAGCCAGTACTTGAATGGCTAAGGCTGACTGGAGAGGACATTGTACGACAAACCAACGAGCCAACTCGACGACTTTACGTAGATGATGAAGGATGGGTGAGAGAAGCAGGAAATTCACTGCTTGGATGCAGGAAAATAGAAGGAGGGGGAGCATTCAACGGAAACGGTGGAGAAGAAGGCATGTTACAAGGACTTTAGTTAGACTCCATAGAAGTAAATCCTTGTTAATACTCATCAAGCCAATGGTATTTGGTTCCATTAGAACAGACGATGTTCTCTGCTCTCTATTCACTGTCACTGAAGGTAACTCCCTCATCATCTTGTTCTTCCTCGACCTCTTGTCTCTCATACTGACTAGCATCAACCGAAACTGTACCCTCTTCTAGAAGCGTGTCGTCCTCAAGGTTTCTGTCACCCCGTTCGAATAGTTGACGACCTGGATAAGTTGTGGCATTTCAGGAGAATGAAAAGGACCAAGGGCTTACCCGTCAGACGCAAAGCCAACCGTTTAAATTCTTCTCTTTCTTTTGGTGTCAAACTCTTCATCTTTTCTTCTTCTTCACGAGTCCGTTTCATAGTAATCTCCTTATCAAAGGCTGCTTTCCATGCTTTAAAAGATTCTATTGTTACTGGAGTGCCTCGAGTCCGCGCTTCTTCCTCCTGATAACTCTTGATATCAAGTCACGACAGAAATCGTATGAATGCCAAGTCCTACCTCAAAGGCCAAACGTTCTTTTTCCTTTTCTTCCTTCTCACGTCGCTTCGCTCTTAGGCACACTAATTGCGATAGCTGTTCTCTCAAATGCGATATCAACGTAAAGGTCATGGCCATCCCAAGATTATCGTTTCCCTGCGGGTAGTACATCTGTGAAGCGAGTGCTGTAGCAAGACATATAGGTGATCGAGACGAACCACTGAACGGAGACTTTCGAGGAGACTCTCCAGCTCCTGGTTATCAACTGCTCCTTCTGCTGGCTTGAGGGAGAGCCCTGGCAGTGCATCTGGATACTCGTCGCTGTAGTGAACGCATAATGTTACTTTGACTAGTTAGCAGAGAGATAAAGATCACAATTCAGTTCGGAATGCAGCGCATATCAACGTACGCTCTTCTGCACCAACAACTAGATCGTCCGGCTCGACGACAAGTTCAATATCTCTATCGGATGATTCTTTATATCAGACTTAGTTGTATTGTGGTAAGGAAACGGTGCATGATGCATTACTAACTTGAGAGTTCTTCTGGATATATAGACTCCAGCACCTGCCAAATGAAAAAGTTATTGTGTTATGCAAAAGTCAAGCTCAGTAAGGACCTCCAACTCTTCAAGAACTGCCTCGGAAGCCATGTCAATTGGAATGAAGTTTGAAGGGAAACGTCACGCGTCACGGGCGTCCCAAATGCAATTTGGAAAACAACCAGCTTCTTCCTCTCAATGCTCAGAGCAATCACTTCATTAGTCTGGAATACACTGCCCTATCGTCGCGGAATTGCTGCATCGTTAACATTACGATCACAGCTGCGACACCTTACTTCTTTACCGGGCCAATCCACCTCCGACTGGGAACAAGTGTTGGAAGGACATCCTGCAGTAGAGGCCATGTACAATCAGGAAAAAAAAACAATTCAAGACCTTTGGGCAGAGCATTCGAAGTTATATGAGAACCGTCGGAGCGACCAAAAAAAACCATTGTCCGCTTATTCAGGTGTGGAACTTGTTTTCGATAATTTCTCCCCTATTGAACCTCGCTTGCATGTCAGGTCGAAGCGTGGATGTCAAGAGTGGCAACGTTGCCGAGGCATATGGACGCCTCCATTCCATCCTCAGCCGGAATAAGGTTCAAGCCCAACTCCGACTGACAGAACGTCACGAAAAGAAAGGCGTCAAACGTCGGAGACTGAGCAGCGAGAGATGGAGAAAGCAGTTTGCGCACGAGGTAAGGAGAATCTATAATGCAGTGACATGCATTCAACTGTTTTGAGAATAGGTACGCAGAAAGGTACAATTGGTCGCAAAAATCCGCAATCGTGGAGCTTAGGATTCCAATGAGGCCTTACAAGACACGTAAAAGACGACCTTCATCGCCTTGTTTGCATACAGCATTAAATTAAGATGTGACGAGACTGTAACCTATTCTGGTTTCTTGTGATATTTTAACAACTCGAGCATAATGCAGTTCATCTGGTTGGGTCCTTGTCCGTCTTGGTTCCCTTCTTCGCGCGTTTGGAAGCATGCGTCCCACCTGTTTTTAATAAGCTCCTCGTCGAAGTTTACCACGCATTGGTAGAGTGGACAACAGACTCATATTAGCCTGGGATTTGCACACTGCCACAATTGCATCCAACTGCAACTTTGAAGGCAGAAATTCAGGTTTCACTGCGCGGCAAAGCCGGTCTGTAACACGGGGTACAGTCGTTCCAAAGCATCATTTGTCGATTCTTTCATGCATCTGTTTTTCATATGCTTTTGAACTGCAGAATGACCCGCAGCAACTCGCTCCTTACATCATGAGATTGCTCTCTTGATTATCGAGAATGAGGTATACATGCAGCTGTCTGCTTGAAGAACTGTTATGAATAAAGACAGCCAGGTGAATGATTTCTGTTGACCTGTTCCATTCCGTTTTCTCATACAATGTGCTACAATGTTTGTGTTTTCACGCAAATCAGGGTCCTAGGCTCTAGCTAACTAGTTCGTTCTACAGATAATTGATGGTCGATATTACACAGAATGTAGGGACTTCTACGCGATGGGCACTCGCTTTCAAGATTGTCTTCAAGAGAATTGCTTGTTTAGCAGACGTCATGTACATCCTACTGGTATGTTACTTATGATGTGACGTTTGAAGTAACCAGTCTGCCTTACCACTGTTGTCCTTTAGGATGTAAATCGAGTCACTGTGTACGTCTAATGGCACTTCCTGTGAGAAACCCGATTAGATTCAGCCATACGAAATGCAACGAATGCGTTATACGAGAACGTGAAGGTACTCTCGGAGTTGACCAATTATGAAGAACTCTAGATGGGCACTTTTACGCGACTGTAACTATCGTCCTCGTAATTCTATGCGACGTACTATTGTTTGTTGATACAACGTTGCTGTACTTGAGGCGCGAGTTCGCAAACTTGTATCAATCAAGGTAGCTGAGAACCTTGAGGTTAAATTTCAGTCGCCTGTTTTCTTTGAAGTAGTTGTTTCATTATTGAGGGGTGCTGAGTGTCTCGTAAGGGCCAAGAAGTCAACACAAACAAACACGTTATATTCCTTTGATAATATACTCGCAATATCTCGACCTGGGCGAACCGATATTATACATGTACGGGTGCGTGAGATACATCGTAGACGAAGTAGAAATTATGAATTACTGGCTCCTTGGCTTTATTCTTCATGGTTATCAAGGCGACCTGCATGGCCCGGTCAGCTACGTATTCACTATTGTGTCTTCATTTGTCCGATGGTGTTATTATTATGTAGCACAAATATTCGTAATTGGCACTCAAGAAGTTGCAAGTAACCTTGTCAACCATCCAAGAATAAGATGTCTACACGATGCATGATAAAAGGAAAGGTCTATCGTCCAAGTGTGGTCTCTACCTCTCCTCGCAAGGATTCAAACTACAACCCTCGCATATCCTTTGGCTTTTAAAACATTTTGAAACTAGATGAATATGCATGACTTGAGATACTACATCTCAGCATGTCGATTGACAGAGATGCGTGTTGGCCATAAACTTCCCGAACGCGGCCATAAAAGCCACAAGAACAATCTACAAGTTTTTGCAGAGCCATGGAGAAGGTTGGAAGGCATACACGAACTGCCGAATCATGAGCTCAGTCAGAGGATCAGAAACTGTGCGGTTTTTTTTTGCTTTTCGTTGCTGCCTCAGCGACCTGATGTGACCTGCTGCGTATACATAGGCACGACGTTGATACCTGGAGTACCCGTGAAGCTACCATCAGCCTGTACCATCCCTTGCCCTCTGTTGGTTCATTCAAACGAAGCCAGACTAGGATGTCCCATGACAATAACTGGGTACGTCTACGAAGATTCATTCCTATCTTTTGCGACTAAGATAGGAGTATCTGGAGAATGATTTCTTGGATTAAAGTGCCATTAGAAACAACACAATGTGCCATGCATGCCGCTTTTCCAGAGGCCGTGAAAAATCACAGATTTTACTTAGTTGATGACCCACAAGACTTAGACAAGGACCTATTCCGAGTGGTCTCCTGGTCAAACAGAGATAGTGGTATGACCCGGCTAGTCATAGCATTTCAACCCCCGTGGATATTGTCCGACAAGGATATAATGATGTTTCAACAATGTGCATCGGTAAGCACTGACATGAATGCGCGAGCTCGAGCGTCTTGATGTTCTCCAATTAGTTCCCACCTTTTAAACAAATGGGAGACGCGTTTCCGATTTCCGAAAAGCTGGCTAGCTGCCACAGGCTTTGGGCGAAGGTTGTCGTTTCTCTTGCAGCTAAATGAAATCGTTGACTGAAATTTGATCAAGGTTTATGATCTCTGCATTAAGCGACAGACTCATTGGTTCGTTCTGACATCATACAATGGATGGGTTTTTGGAGCATTTTCGCCAGGTAAACTGCATAAATGAAATTAATCAGTAATGCTTGCAATTTATTCAGCCTTTCAGGATGGACACATGCCTTCGTTACTCGTGTTTTCGGGTACAACGCACATGATCCAACAATCGCCCAACTCTTGATGTATTGGGTAGGATCTGCCATGCACTTACCTCATTTTTCAGCCATTCCCGACGTAAGTGTTTCCAGGTATATACGATGGTATGCTATGCTTTCTCACTTTTCTTTTAACAAGCATCCCGAACCGGTACAAAATATTATAACGCCCATCAGAGTCCCCAACCGGAAAGTCCGCATTGATTATGGAAATGTGAAAGAATCAGAATCACATTGGGATGGAAAAAGCGACGGTCAATTATATCATCTTTTTAATCCTGTAGGTCTTAACTTCAATTTCCTCTAGAGGCGCCCTCTTCTGCAGGACTCAATTACTTGGCCAGAAGCGATCTCGTTTCCAGCATGTCAAATGATCCTAGTCCTCCGGGCAATACGGCCGAATATGGTGTTTTATTGCGACATGGTATAATCAAAACGTATGTTGCCAAGCAGCAGCAAGCTTTACCTCCAGAGGATCCGCAGATTATTCCACGGGGTGTAGAACGATCGCAACTTCCTCCTACCAATACGCCCATGGGAGACTGGCTAGTATGACCCTCGAATAAATTGGCCACCGTAACACATTAATTCACAGACTGTAACTATGTATATACATATATGCTAATTGCTCAAAATTCAGTCTATAATTCTGCTTCAGAGGTATCAAAAAGACCCCTGAAGGGTGTGTCTCCACCATGAGATGAGTTTGGTGTCCTGCCTGAAACGTCGGTAGATAACTCTTGCAATGCAGCTGAGTTGACTGAAAGCACAGTTTTAACATAGAGATTAGGCTTTGGCGACGACGGAGGGGGTACCTGAATAAGGATGAGTACCAACAGAAGGCAATTTCAAACTCCACACACCGCAAGAATGGAGGAAAGATATGGGTAGATGGTGGCATCTTGGGCCGAGTAAAATTCCAAAAGAATACTCAAAGCTTCTGTTAATTAATTAGAAACCAAGAAATGGGAGAGTACTGGGTACAAACCCGAGACAGATGCGAGTTCAGCTTCGCCCAGAGCGAAGTATTCAATGGCATATCGAGACGCATCAGGTGATGGTGGTTTATGTGAAGGTGGTGTTGGCAAGGAAGCGGTAGGTGCTGATGTGGATATTCTAGCGTCGAGAGAAGGGGAATTCGGACCATCAGAGATGCGCTGAGCTAGAACATAGCAGGCGGCGGCAATAACCTTAGGGGGGTACAAAATACATAAGGGTGTGCGATATCTATGCAAAACATAGTTTGATGACAGATAATCAGTCCATAAAAGAGATGACGCACGAATCATGTGCGATACACCATGCGTACTCCTGTATTAAGCTGTCCTCCTCATGCGCGTCAAAGAGGTCGACTAGCTCGGCGTGAGGACTTTCCACCACAAGGTCGAAGCAGATTGCCTCAAGCAGATATTCCTCTATATGAAGTATTAAGTTTGAGAATTGATCAACCTCCTGTAAGACATTGAGTCGGAGTTAATTCCCAGTGTAGGAGTAATACCTTGCTATCCAGAGGAATATTATTTGCGTCAATATTTTGAATCTTTGCTCGTCCGACTCTAGCCACGTCTCGCAGTTTCCGGCCACACTCCTCAGTCTTTGTCGCAAGGAAGATACTTGAAGCAGCAACGTCCTGGAAGGCAATATTTAAGTGGTCACAATAGGTTGTTCAAAGGGAAATACCTGGCGATGGAAATCTTCTAAGGAGTATCGCATATAGAACCTATGGAACCAAGTTGCTGCGGTAAACATAGCTGAGCTCGGTCTATATGGAGTTGAATAGAGCCTCATGTGTTGCGACAAGTTTTCACAAACAGCGAAAGTGATGATCCCAGACGAAAGAGAAATTCAACACCTCTTGCTCGATCGTACATCTGTTTATCGACTGGAATGTTACTAGATGGGTTCATTCTGAGAGAATCCAGCGAGAAGAGCCATTGGGACTGAAGAGACATGCAAACCAATGAATAACGTGCTTGAGAGTCGATTCTCGGTGAATTACATAATGGATATGGATCAAATGCAAGGCTTTGTTGCTAACACCAAATACGATTCCATCTGACATCCATGCGGGCTCTCCGTCATGCATAACATGCCTTCTCAGCACGAAGTATGCCACTTGAGATGTTATTCCGCTGGTAACTGAGTATGAGAATCCGAGAATCTTCCACGGAGCGATCTCTGCACATAATGTTTCTTGCATGGTCTGTTTTCCACCTCTATTCACACCCTTCATCCCTTTTGGCTATCTCGGGTGTGTTTTTGAGATTTGAGGGCAGAAGAACATCGGCAGCGTAGTGTATCCGCTGCTCGAAAACTGTATAGGGGTAACTGTCGAAACTTGGGGTTCCGATATCGATCGTAACCCTCAGACGACTGCCTCGCTGCTACCATCCACAGTCTGAGGCGTGCCACAGGAGCTGACATAGAACATCAATTTTCCTACCGATGCACGCCTCGGGCCTCAAAGATATCGATCTCAACGGTACGGTGTGCCGTAGCTGAGACCAGATTTCAGGTCTCTCACATGACAAACCAAAACGTCACGTCTAATATTACCTTTATCACCAGACAAAAAGACATTTTGGGTTAATGTTTTCGATGTCACGGACCTGGCGCACGACATGACCAAAAATACGTGCAAGTTTGGATGCCTCAATATATGGTCCGGGACAGAGACAATGGAGACGAGAGACCCAATACTGACTACGACACCATTGGAATGTCTCCAAAGTCGGATTCATGGTCTGCCTCCACCCCGTTCACCTTGACGAGGGGCAGCCTGGAGACAACTCTGGCACTTCTGTTGGAATGTACGATCTGTCATTGCTGGATTAATGGAGCTTTCTTGATTATGAAACAATCCGCGTACTGTGCTGCTGGGGAAATTGTCGGCTAAAATGGGATGACCGGTATCAGCAACCCAGCAGGGTACCGGATTCACTCTCTCACTATTGCCAGCAAGTAGTTCTGCACTCTGGTCCGCAATCTACTGCTCCGCCTGGATGGGTTGAACTAAACTTGCACCAGCGATCTTCACATTGGACCTATGTTTAAAGATATAATAATCCGATTGATGGTACCGCCGCAATCTCACCATCTCGTCGGGCTGTAGAGCGCGACGTTAGGCTCCGGGAATCGGGCGCATCAGGAGGAGCCTTACCAGATTATAGACGTGTTTGCACAAGGAATAGCTGTGTTGGACTCTGGATGACGCGTAGGCACAGGTCGGATTCGGTAAAACTGTGGCTTACTGGCGCAGTCTACACATTATGAGGAGGAGGAATAGATGGAAGATCGGATGATTGCCATGGAGCTGGAGCGATGCCTGCCTTTATACCCCAATCCTTGCGTCCCACAACGGAAAAAAAAACAAACATAAAACAAAAATATACAAAATCGATGTTCAATGACCCAATCGAAGCTTCCTGTTCAAATGTCCCATCAAGATGAAGGCGTGTGCTCCAAGTGAACAACGGGTGTACTGAGTCCGAAATTAAGTGATATCTTGGGTGAGGAAATCTATCAGGACCCCGGATTATCCCACCAAAATCCCGCTCACCAGAACGTTCAGGTCTGGTGAAAATTTTTGAGCATAGGGCTGTTCAAAAACTGGGCATTTAGGTCCAAAATAAAGGTACAGACCACTCGGAAACTTTGGCCATATATCCGGAGTCAACTAATGGGACATGAGGTCGAGCCAGGAGACCAAACTTGGTGGTGGTACAGGAAGATTGCGAAAACACCGTTTCCATGGCTTCTGGTTCGGATTTCCATTTCAAAACATGGAAAACGGACGGTTCCCACAGACTAGTGCTCGAAACCCGATGAAATCAGAGTTAATCTTCGTTCTTCGTCTTAACTTACTCGACGCCTCAGTCGTCTAGAGACGTTTAGGGCCGAAAAGCAAGAGAAGCGGTGAACCTGTGACACTGTCAAGGCTGTTTGCACAAACGAACATAGAGCAAATCTTTTATGTAAAGTAGAACCGGACAAAAGTCCCAGAACAAATCTCTCAAATCTCTCAACGGCTTTTGGGAGGATATTCCGGGGTCCTAGGCTATCAAACTGCTATCAGAGGCTTGTTTACATAGAATGATCGGCCTGCTAAAAGCTAAAATCTAATTCTTTCACAGGTGAAGTCATACCGAAAAATGCCTCATGTTTGCAAGGCAGCGGCCGCTTAAATCCCGTAGTGCATCCGAGGGATATCACGACTTGTCGTTGAAATTTGTCGAGCGGAATCAAAAATGTACGATCGAAGCGGATGCAAAAACTGGATACTTCTACATAAGATGTCCGTGTAGACTATTTGACCATTGTTGAAAGTTAAGCCTCCGTGCATAAGGATTGAGCTCATGAGAAATCAGGAAAACTCTGACCTTGATGTATACGTATGTACCAAAGGTTATCGGCTATCGTGATGATCGATGTAGGTACCTTGCCAATCCATCAATACCGCATGTTTTTGTCGTCATGGTCATGTTTTTTATCCCGCGAACATTCCAACAAGGTATTGACTAACACCTTCGGGCGTGAGGCTGCCAACATCGGAGAAAACAAGGGATATCAAATCTGGCCTGTAAATCTCATCTCAGCACTAAGTAAAAGGACAGGATAGTCGCTGGGCCACCTTGTATAATCGACCTCGGGATTATTCTGTGATATCTGTTCTTGCGTAATCGTCGTGGGCGCCACATCTGAAGAGGTGGCATCCAAGGGCCTGAACCTTGTGGATGGGGCGGATATTTGAGGGTGTAGCCGCGGAGAAGCAACCGGCTTCGGACGAGAGAACGAGAAGATACGTGCATTTTGGTTTGGCAGGTCATATTGTGACAACGGGAAGAGACGATGAAATTTATAACTGAAGAAGAGAAGATGTCATGAGCCTCATTGAGACTAGGCTCCAACAAGCGGGAAGAACCTTTCTGCGAGAGCATAAAACGGTTTGTTTGCGGCTTTTGCGATGATTGCTATTTGGTTGCTCCCCACGGCGTTGATGAGCCCTCCGCTCTCTACCACGGCCTCGGATCCAACAAGGACAAAGTCAACTTTTTCCATAACGTATGCAACGGCCGAGTCTAAAATGACAGTGCTGGGAATGCCTGCCGCGGTAAGAGCCTCAGCAGTCTTGATTCTGCCGCGCAAGCCGTTAGGACCGGCTGTGCCGCATGTGATTTAGGGTACTAACCCAAGACCGCGAGGACGTGCTTCGGTGACAAAGACTTTGAGAGGGATGGTTGAGCAATGAGGACGGCTAAATAGCAATTGAAAAACCTGATATCCGCTTGTGCTGATGTGCAAGCAACAGGGTCTGCATGACGACTCTTGAGTGTGAATGAGTGAGAATCTGGACATGATCAGAGCGACAGGTGGCCGATGAAAAGAGGGCAGACAGACGACGGAGCCATCCTTGATGAAACCAACTGCAAGTTCGGCGATCTTTTGACGATAAGTGAGGGCTTCCTGGGTATACTGCTGGCCTTGGCGTATGAGCTTTGTCTTGAGATCTGCGAAACTCTGATGGCGATTGATGTGAGAGACACGAGGGGTGGAGAGGGCCAGAAGACATACGACAGAATCGTGAGGAAAGAGGGTGACGAAGGTGATGAACAGTTCGCATCCAGCATTGAGACTGATAGGGTTGGTGGATCGAGTGTTGAGGACCTGTGCGCCATCATTGAGATCCTTTACGAGCTCGAACATTGTTCCGGCTGGGTGGCCAGTGAGATGGAGTGGCCAGGGTGAAAGGAGGACTCGCCTGTGGAGTTTTCGATGAGCTCTGTGAGGGCGAGGATGGCGGCGAGGGGCGGGGAGATCTGGGGGATATGGAGGTGAGATTTGAGGGGGCAGGGGAGTGGGATACCTGGACATGGCGGAGGTGGCGCTGGTAGGCGAGATGGACGTCGAAGGCAGACATGGCCGGAAAAGGAAGGATGGCGGGACACGTGTATTTTCGACCGACGCTCGATCGTGCTCGTGCCATGTCCATTGTTCCTTTTCTATAAAAGCCGTACTAAAGAGAAAAAAAAAACAAATCATGGCCCGCCCAAGAACTGAAGTCATATTCTCCAGCGACGTCCGCAACATGGACGACTGGGCCCGTCGCACTCACATCCCTCTCACCACCGCTGACGCCCTCGGCGCCACATATGCCCGCGCACACCGTTGGTTCGATGCCCTCAAGCGCAGACTCGTCCGCGAGCACAAGTGGTCCGACGCCCCATCCCCCGACCGCCGTCTCTTGTTTTCTCTCGAGACCTCCTCTATCTGGCGTTCCTCAGCCGGCCTCCCAGCCGGGCCCCAGCTCAAGCTCCAGCTTCCCGTCCATGCCAGCTCCTTCTTTTCCCCAGAGCGCCGCGTACAGTGGCAGATGGTCTTCCACAGCGACACTTTCGAGTCTGTTCGCAAAATTTGTCCCCCCGTCAACGACATTTTGAACCTCATCCAATGCCTTCTCACCGGCCTCGTCACCATCTCCTTTGAGGAACGCCTCCCAGAGGGCACATACCGCACCATCCGCGGCTTACCTCCCGTGGAGTGGATCACCCAGAACGAGAGCGATCTCCTCCAAGTATTTGGTCCCGATCACTATCGAGCTTTGGCCAGAGCCTGTCGCGACACACAGTCGTCTTTCAAGCTCGAGGTCATCCCTCATTAGTCGCCACGCCACAATCCACCCACTCATCATCATTGACAGTCAAACCTCTTTGAACAGACTCTTTTTTTGCGCTACTTACTTACCTGTTCTAATGCCTCGGTCTCTTTGGCCTTCATTGTTGTCACATATCATTGCTTTCCTCTCCTACGTAGATTTCTCTAATCATCATCACCAATATACCATCGACATATATAATCACCCTGCAACGCACCATCATCGTCATTACCTTGCTACTTACCTACATCACCATCTAATTCTTACCCTGGTTAGTGTCTAAATATAGAAAAACACAATTTTGGTCATTTCAATTCATCACTCTTCTTTGAGAAGAACAATGTCCAACGTTGTCCTCTGTCAAAATCCCTCTTGTCCCAATGGCAATCCACCTTCGCGTCTTGAATGCCCGACATGCAACAAGTATGTCCTGCCTTTGTCATCTACTCCTGTCCTTATCTCTGTTAGGCTAGGAGTCAAGGGCTCCTTCTTCTGCGGACAAGATTGCTTCAAATCAGGATGTAAGTTTACTTCTTGGCCTACACATGCAACAACGACTACATCTCAATTACAGGGGCAGGTATTCCATGACCCATACAAGTCTACTCATCTCATCGCTATCTAGAAACAACACAAAGCAATCCATACCCTGGTATCTGGCCCAGCAGAAGGTCAGAATTCAGGAAACAAACAACGCTACACTCATCAACTCAATCTCGCTCTTCTAGATGGCACATATAACCCCTTTCCCAACTACGCCTTTACAGGCTCAATCCGGCCAGTCTACCCTCTTAGCAAGACTCGCGTCGTTCCGGACCATATACCCCGCCCCGACTACGCCGCTGACGGTAACAGAATCCACACTATCCAACAACATCGAACCTGACATCACCCCCAGGCAAGCCCGTTTCTGAGGCAAGGCGCGCCGGCCAACCCCCTCGGTTGTTAACACTCGAAGAGCAGGATAAAATGAGAAAATCATGTCGTGTTCGTTGCACGCAACTATTGAATATACCGTCCCACTCATGAGCTTGTCACAGCTAGCCCGAGAAGTTCTCGACCTCGCTGCTTCACATGTACGCCCGGGGATCACAACCGACGAATTGGACGAGATCGTCCACAATGCAACGATTGAGCGGAACGCCTACCCATCCCCTTTGAACTATCGCAATTTTCCAAAATCCGTTTGCACGTATGTCGATCTTCTTTTCCCACGCATTTAACAACAACTCGCACTGTCATTTAGATCCGTCAACGAAGTCATCTGCCACGGGATACCGGACCAGAGAAAGTTGCGTGAAGGAGATATTGTCAACATAGGTCAGTCCGTATATATCCAATTGTATACAAAACCTCAACGAGCTTTGATCTGTAGATGTGTCCCTGTACTTTGAAGGTAGGCAAGCATGTTCACATCTGTCACCATCTTCGCAACATAAATGCGTCGTAATAGGTTACCATGCTGATCTAAATGCTACATACCCTGTTGGCGAGATTGACGAGGACTCCAAGAAACTTATCCGCACGGCTCGCAGCTGTTTAGACGAATCAATCAAGATATGTAAACCGGGTGCTTTGTTTCGCGACATTGGAAAAGTCATGCACGTCTTACATGCTCAACTTTTTCCATGACCCTTTGACTAATCTCGAGTAAATTAGAGAGCCCATTGCACGTGCGAATGGTTGTGCAACCGTGCGAACGTATACGGGGCACGGCGTTAATGACCTCTTTCATTGTTCCCCCAATGTGCCACATTACGCAAAGAACAAAGCAGTGGGTACAATGAGGCCTGGGATGGTGGGTGCATTTGACCTCATTGTCAACCCCGATTCGAGATTGATTGTTCCGTATCTCAGGTTTTCACTATTGAACCCGTGTGTAGTTTTAATTACCCATTCAGATCCATCAGGGGAAAATGACTAATGCAATTTACTTGACAGATGATCAATTTTGGCAGTAATTGGGACGAGGTACACTGGCCAGACAATTGGACAGCCACCACAGTTGATGGGAAGAGAAGTGCACAGTTTGAAGAAACCCTCTTGTACGTGCCTTGTGACCAGTTTTTTGGGTCTTATTTGATTTTGGCCACATTACAGAATTACGGAGACAGGGGTTGAGATCTTGACTGCTGGGTAACCAATTGGATTGGTAGATTCCATATCTATTGAAAATTTAAGATTTTGCGAACAAGACGCGCGTATCTACGTCGTGTTTCATAGAAAATATGGGATTGTCCACTAATCTATATGACTAGTCTTGGATCGGTTTCTGTTTATCTCATAGTTCAAATTGTCGGTCGCTTCGGGAAATGTCTCCCTTCGGTTGACTGCTGCAAGTCGTGCAACATGTACACTGTCCGAAAGGCTATCTTTTCGTAAACGATGGCCGTGGCGGGGATGCAAGCCCTGATCTGGTATTGTCGGAAGACTACGTAGTCTTTGTAAATCTGCGAAGGAGCTCTGACGACTTTTTGGTTTCTGATTGACCGACAGTTCGTCCGTTGCTGAAACAACACCAATCACATTGTCGTAGTCGCCAGTGTCGTCATTGTCAGATTCATCTGGTGTGCCAATGCGGCTGGATTCGTCGCCGGACATTCCACTCCACACACTTGTTCCTCGCAGGGCGCTCCGACTCCAACCAAACAAGCGTTCATCTATCCATGTCATTGGATGGGTCAATCCAAGACCTTGGGCGTCAACTGCCCCAGTACTGCTCTTTCTACGCCACAATCCAGGTGTTCCGGTCGACGGGGGTGCACTAGCAGATGGTACCAAGATGCGCCACTAAAATTTCCTTATGAGTGCGAAATCAATGCGGTAGAATTATAACTAGTACCTCATTAAAATCCTCGTAGAGCTTAGGACCAAAATCATTGATCAAGTCAGCGACTTCATTGGACAGTTCTTCTCTGATCCTTTTAAGTTTGTCAAAGTCCCTCTGTTGGCCAGGAACAAGAGTAACAACTAGAGGACGTAATGATCTTCCATACATACCAGTGTTAATGAATAGGGCGAGCCACAAGTGAAGATATACTCACTTGAGGACATCCATACCAGCCTCACCAAATTTTAGGGCAGCATAATTCATAAAAGGCAACGCCACAAAGACGAGGAACGGGGTGGCAATTCTCCACTGAAGAGGTGCCTTGGCCCGGAAGGCAATTAGGGTGGCGAGGAAAGCATAGAATATATACAGAAGTGGAGCGACGCCTAGGCAAATGAGAACCTTCCAAGTCGCTAAGACGTCTCGCCCTGCAATCTTGACGACAGATGCAGCAAGAGCCTCTAAAAACCAGGTAAAACAATTTCAAATGACAAGAGAATGGACTGACCTTTTGCTTTCTTCCGTGATATCAGAGAAGCCAGAATGAACATCGGCCCATTGAGGATGGTGCCTGGTAGCGCGAGTATTGTCCAAACCATGAGAAGCCCAATTCGGTAAGTTAGCAAGCCCAAAGTCTTCCAACCTGCTTTCTGAGCCCTTGGAACCTAGTGGAATATGATCAATGCAAGGACCAGTCATGGAAGGAAATGTGATACCTGGTGATCACGGAGACCAAGGTCTCTCGCAAGGCGGTTATACTTGAGTACCCCTTCTCGAAGTTTCTGAACTCGTGGTTCATCCTTAAAATGAGTATAGCCTTCCAAAAGGCGCTTGTTGAGTTCAACAACTTGGCCAAGCGTCAAATGTTGACCAGGAGTTTTGTATAAACGCCGAACTGCTTGAATCAGCTAGGTAATATTCGATATATCACTGAATTCAAGTCTCAAAAACAGAGCATTTGACGAACCATTAACGTATCATAATCCGGTGCCCTGACTGTCACGGTTTTCAGCGCATCATAGATAAGATTGAGAGTTCGCGCTACAGCTTCTCTTTTCTGTGTCCCCCCTTGCTTAAACATTTCAACATACTCTTGAGGGACATCAAAAGCGCTGCCGAATTCGACCACCGCCCGTGATCTGAATCTGTGGGCATGGAAGTACGAAAGCCCCACCGGGACGATCTTGACACGGACATTGGGGTCGTTTGCCATCGCACCCAAAGCCATGATTGACACCCCAGCCTTTAGAGGTAGCAAATCTGTGCGGTCATGGCTACCGCCTTGGATAGACTCGTCACCAATTACATCTTACTCGTCATTGATATGTACGCACCTTCAGGAAATATGCCAATGCTTCCACCCTGAGTCAAACACTCGTAGACATGACGGTACATATCTTGCTGGTCAACGTATGGCATTTTCTTAAAGTCCAATCCTTGAACTCCCTCTCGTCGCAGTTCTGACACTTTCTCCCTGATCCTTAACGTTCCTTTACCACTTTCACCGCCAAACTCTCTCTTGATTCTTAATTCAGTGTCGGAAATGACTTCGCTCACTTCAGCAACCAAGGAGTTTAATGCTTTAGACAGCATAATTTGCATCCTAGGTTTCAATTCCGAAGCAAAACTAGTGCCGTCGCCCAAGATAAGGCAAGGATCATCAGGAGAAAGGTAGATGCGTCCTGTAGCAGGTGAAACATAATCCGCAGCTCGAGCGACGGGAACTTTGTCACGGTCGTAAAATCATAAGATATTACAAAAGAGGTCAAGGGCTTACTGCTATCCATAAGACGGGCAAAGAAGCCGACAGCCTTCCTTTCCATACTCTTTGCAGCTGTAAGAAACTGAACATGGCGATGTGTCTCTTTGTAGACTTCCAGGGCCAAAAGGAGCGGGTCAAGAAACTACATCCGGAATTGGTTGAACAAACATTTTCTAAGCACTAGATGAGTCAAAAGTACTTGGTTGTTGTGCGGTGCACCGACAAATATCACTGGTCCGTCACGAGGTATGTTGAAGGCGCCTCGAGGTCGTATCTCGCGGAAGAAAATCTGAGTAACAATTCTCCAAAACAGCATTGCAGCATCGTAAGTAGCTGAACTCTTAGTAACGAGGGTCATGGTACGAAGAACAAAGAGAGTACAAATGAGAGTGTTCTTCCATCCGGTTCAAAAAAACAAGGCCAAATATACTAGCATCGTTATTGAAAGGACTATCTATATTGTACACATCCAATGTAAACAACCAAGGAATAACAGATAACTACTAGCTGCGCGCACATCAGCCGGGAGAAGTTCGAACTGTCCGACTTTGCGACGAAGTAGTACTGAAAGTGCTCGATCGATATTGGAAAATGTCGTGAAGTCTAGATAACTTGTCTTGTTGAGCAGAAACTTCCGGGCTGATTCGTTTAACAGCTTTATCCTGACTGGTACCGGGTGATGTCGGTATACCGTCGTTGTTTGACTCCAGTTCTGTGCTGATGTTAGATGAGCTCCACCGGAAAAAATGCAAAGAACAGACTCATTAATGTATCAACAACCACAGTTTCCCTCTCTGCGTCCTCGTTAGCACGACTCGCTAAGGCGCGGCCAATATATTTGCGGAACGCAGTCCCCGTCGATTCCAGCAGCTTGTCTACTCGTGGTTTTTTGTGCGGGTACTGCTTCAGGAAGTGGTGAAGCTCGGTAATGCCCTCCTTGTGCAATGCACCTGTCGTCTCGCTAGATATGTGGCCGATGATGGCAAGCAACTGAGCATCAGGGTCAGGCTCTTCAACGACCGGGGAGACCACAGGATTTCCATTTGTTGAGGACGAACTCGGGCTCGTTCGGTGCGTGGGTGATCGTCGATGACCGACGGAATTTGCAGAAGACACAGTCCCTTGCGGAGAAGTCGGTCTACTGGACGCTGGTGAAACTGAATTTGTAGCTTGCCCGCTGAAGCCGCCGTTCCGATGGGCATCCGGACGAGAGCTTGAGTTCAGAATTCGGTAAACATACGGATATACTATGGTTGCAGACGGGTCGTCAAATGCAGCCGAAAGTAGGTCATATACCTCATCACCGTAGTGAGCTGATTTAACCATTAGGACCAGGTTTCTGAAGGTCTACAGTGAAACTCACCGACAACATGTTGTATGATGACTTTGATTGTTCTTAACGGCATATCACCACAAGGTACTTTGTTTGTCGCTCGCGCACGCCATTCATTAGGAGGAACAGATTGCAAGAAATACTCTATGGCAGGGAACAATTCAACAGGGTCCAGTTTTTCTTCGCTTAAATCTTGAGGTATGTTTCGTGCCAATTTCCAAACACATTTCAGTACCAACTCAGCTACCTTGGCCTCTTTCGACTCAGGTAAAGTGCCGTTACTTGGGAAAGGCTTGACAATCTGTAATAAAAGAGCAAAGAGCGCACTGACCAAGGGTCAAGTCACGGAAAAAAAGTCCATGTGTGAATACACTCACCGGAATATTGACATCCTCCTTGCAGTTGCGAATAACCTCAAGATAATCATGTTAATGAAACGTGATAAATCCTTCACTTTTTTTACCACGCTATCATCAGTTTCAAGAAGCCGTAGGGTTAACTCTTCCAACAAAGAGGTCAAAATGTCGACAGTCAGAGTCTCCGCCAACATTGTGTGATCACAAAAGTTATTCAGTGTCTGGATGAGATGTTTCGCAAGCCTGAAGTTATCATCAGGCACCAAATTCTCGGGACGTTCAAAGACATGGGCCATTTGCAAAGTAATTGTCTCGATCAAGCCTGCCGCGTGCTCTGCTAATTCACGATAGAGAGGAAATTCGGGGCCAACTTCTGGTCCGACAGATAGAATCTTCTGTATCTTCTTGAGAGCATCCACGCTACGGGTGGCATCATTGCTGAGAATGCTTAAAATAGTGACCGCAATATCCTCAGAGGGAGGTACATGCATGGAATATTCGGGTTCTTTCCCCGTGAGAAGAGGTACTTGTTCAGGGCACGTGTCGGAGGGTGCAAGCTCATCTATACGAGTCTTCACAGTCTGGGACGTTGCTGCAGAAAATACTGCACGGGGACGGCCAAGCCTCGAAGGCAGAAGGCTCTTTGGTCGTGCAATGTCTTTTGGAGAACCAGAGGAAGGATTGTCAAGCAATGGTAATCGGTGTGATGTTTGCACAGGTGATGCCGATCGACTAACATTAGAGATAGTTGGTGATCCGGAACGTATAGTATGGGCAGGCGAAGTCGGACGGGCAAGTCGTGAACTACCAGCAGCAACAGACGGGCTAGCTGGCCTAGGTAGGGTAGTCATACGTGGAACCACGGGGGAACCAGGTCTTGTAACGCCAGCAGTTAAGCGAGCTACTGCAGGAGCTATGGCTGAGGAAGCAGCAGGTAGTGATACGGACTCTTGTTTTTCGTGGGAACTAGGCCCTGGTACGCGGCGTAAACGCTCTTCTAGCTGCGTCTTATCTTTTGAAGGAAGTGGACCAACCAGCGACCAAACCTTTTCACCGACAAGAGTATAACCCTCGCTGCGAGATTAGACGTCAGCAAGAATATCCCTTTCGACTCAAAATAAGTGACAGCATGCCTTAGAGCACCCAGAGCCGATTTACGAACGGAGGAATCTTTGTCTGAGATCATAGATGCAATGATGGGAAATGCTTTCGTAGGCTCGCATGCCCCCATTCCTGACTTTCTTAATAGAGCCGCAATCTCATCGAGACTCCCTTGTCGAGTTTTCGCAATTTTTGATTTGAGCCCGTAATCCAGAAGTAATTGGAACACACGGCTGTAAGCATAGACCTTTGGAAGGGTCTTGAGTATTTGCTGAACTCGAACTCTGACCTGTTCTCTGGCATCACCAAGCTAATACATTATTGCATCAGTACACGGACGGATTGCCAAAGAGTACAAGGGAAAAGGCACCTTGAATATTATCGTAGGAATGAAACAGAGCCCTTCTCCATCCGTTAACTGATAGTTTACATTTCGTAGAAAAGCTAGCACGGCTTCAATGACGTCCAAGCATTTGGAAATGAGATTGGGCTGCGGCTCGTGAATCTTTATGGAAACATATTTGAGAGGCAAATCAAGGTTGGCCAAGCAAACTGTTTCAATGGTTTCATCCGCATTCTGGGCATTGTGATAGAAATCACTAATTACGCTCAACGCATTGATATGATCATTGACAGCATTATGATCATGACTGAATAAGCGTAAGACGAGCTCCCTCGAGGCGTGCGGCTCCATTTGGGATTGTAAAAGATCGGCGAGATCCTTGCGAGTGGGTCCGCTTTCGTTGATCCACTTTTGGACATCTCTACCACATCTCGCTTTCTTTGCATCCAAATTGAGCCCATGGAACACTAATGAGGGCGCAGGAGATGCAGATGGAGCTGTAATGGTCACAGGCCGCTTGACACCACTGGTGACCGGTTTGACACGGGAAGGGACTGGTGCTTCAACAGGTGTTCCTGGGCGAGACTCAGGGCGGCTTGACCCTTGAGGAAGTAACCGACGAACGCCAAGTTTCGGTTTGACACCAGATGGAGGTAGCACTGTCGGAGGCGGTGATTCCGGAGGTGGACTACGCGATGCAGATGGGCCCGAAGTGGTAATTGGTGTCGTAGTAGGTACTTTATGAACTACAGCAGGTGTTGAGTTGGATGAAGGTTCTGGGCGAGCAGCTTGAATCAGAGGAACAGCGCTTGCTCGAGAAGCAGGTTTTAGGGAGTTGGTTTGATTTAGGACATAGTCAAAACCGGCGGAGGATATCAAGGTGGCTAATAAGGCTTGTGCGCCCTTGCGCACATCACTACTGCGGTCATCAAGTGATGTTACTACAGGAGAGACCCAAGACTTGAGATCTATAGATGCGACGGAAGGATGTTCTTTGAACCAGTCCGCCAACCAGTTCATTAGGGTACCTTTCTGCATGGGATTTGTCGTCTCCATTCCAGTAGCTATGCCGGAAGCAAGAGCCTCAATACCGTCACAAGCTATGGCAATAGAAGTCAAGACTTGAAGCGCTGCTGCACGAATTGGAGCTTTTTGGTCAGACAGCACCGTGCAAAGTGGGGCTACAAGGAGACGTGCATGTTTCTCGAATGGTTTGCCCATTCCAATTGCTATGCGGCTGATGATATCGAGAGCTAATGTCTGAACTGCTTTGTTTTGGTCAGCTAATCTCGCTTTAAGGATCTGACCGATCTCTCCTGTTAGCGATGGTAAGACACTGTTTATAATGGAAGAATGAAAAAGCCTACCCATGGTGCCTTTAAGACGTTTATTGCTACCTTGATCCAGAATCGCTTGAAGGTTCTCAAGAGCTTCTTTCCTCGTCTTCCACGCATCACTTTTGGCGTCTGCTAAAATCGAGGTCCCTTTTAACAAGCCGTCCAGTTCAACCCTAGGGAATAGGTCATCTAGTGGGTCACTGTGTTGGCCCTTACCAGCCAATCCAGACTCAGACGAAACCATGCTCAGGTCCGACGATGTTCTCGTAGGCTCAGGAATAGGAGTTCCATCGACTTTATCAAATTCAGACGTTATGGTGTTGAGTAACTGTGGGTTTAAATCTTCCAAGAAATCCTTGATACCTGTGATGAAGGAAAGCAACTGAGAAAAACGGCTGATGTAACGTTGCACTCAAAGGCTTACTGGAACCAGCAAATAATTTGACTGTTACCAGTGTTTTCGTGGCACTAGTTCGGACGGTAGCATTGGAGTTTTGCAATGCAGTTTTAAGGAAATCAATAAGGCTTCGGAGTGTCAGACCAGCTATGCCAAATTCCATCAGAGCTGTGTTTATCCAAGCAATCGCATCAGCAAGGACTTTTGGGGCCTTCTGCTTTGACAGGGGTTCATAGGCTGCATGACTTTCTCAGCAAAGCAGCAGAGTATGTTTGATACATATGATCATACCCTGATTCAAGATGAATTGCAAGGAGGTTTTCTCAGCAAAAAGCAGTAGAGTGTCACCGGCAGGTTTTTTAAGTTTCATATCTCCAAGTTTTTCGGTCAAATGACCAACGCTTAGAGCAGGGCACGATCTTCCAAAGGATGGACATTTTTCAGCAAGAAGGGAAAGGACGGCATAGACTTTAGTCAAGACCTGTGTGATGGATTAACCACGAGCAGCAAGGCGATAGTACATACATACTTGGAAGTTCTTCTCCGCCCAACATTTCTTCGCTAAAGCTCTCACTATGACTTCAGCATCAAGGACATTGACTTCATCCTCAACCCAAGTAATCATTTCTTCAAGGGCAGCTAATCTGGTCTTCCAATTTGTGTCTCCGAGGTCGGCCATTATTGTGGCAGGTAAGGTTTCAGCAGCAAGAACCTCCGCATCTTCTGGTGTATGTTTATACTTGAATGTGTCAAGGGTGCCATTACCCGAGGGAGGAGCAGGTTTAGAACTTTTAGGGGCCGCAACCACTACAGCAGGCTTCTTGGGAGCCGATGAGCTCTGCAAAACAGACGGCTTTTTAAACTGTTGATAAACGTTGAGTAAGAATGGTAGGCCAAAGGACTTTCGCCTTACAACAGCTTTGGGGGCAGGTTTACTGGTCGATTCCTTGGTACTTGAAACTTCATCTTCATTAAAAGACGGTTTGAGGGCAGTCTTCGGAGGCACAGCCTTAGGAGGTTGTGCTGAGGCCTTTGGTGCAGGTCTAGGGTTGGCCGGTTTAGTCGACGTGCACTTCACCGTAGCTTTATCATATGCTTCCTTCACTTTGACCTTTCGTACGTCTGCCAAACCCTCCATAACTGCAGTAAGAGGTCGTTCACCGACCATCCTCATTAAAGTTCCAAGGCAAGTTGCCGCTTCATTTCGTGCACCCTCAAACCCATCCTCAAGCAAAGCTGCTAGAGCTTCTGAGACGGGCTTGACCTGCGCAGCTTGTATTGGTGCAGACGATGTTGCAAGGCATCGACTCAAGAATTTGAGAGTTCCTTCCTTTACTTGGGGATTTTTTGATTTCATTGCGGGTTCAATGTCCGGGATTACGTCGGACAAGGTCATCTGTACCAATTCAGAATCAACTCTTTGTGCAAGGTGTCATGAAAACCCACTGTGGAAAAAACAGCATCTAAAGCGTTTCCAACGGCATCTGTAACACTGGCCTTTCTCTCCTTCAACCTCTCCAGCATCAAGGGAACTACACCTTCTCGATACCTCCCAAAAGAAAACATCAACCCTTTTGCAAGCTCCTCAATACAGGAGGATGCGACTATGACACAGTTGATGTTTGCGTCTCCGGACACTCGAGATGCAAGGGACTTCGCCAGTTCACCAATTTCAGATGCTTCTTTGATTCGAGGCGTTGAGGTCAGGAGCTTCAGGAGTTCATCGAGAGCTTCTTTACGTTCCTTCCATTTTGCGGACTTGAGTGCTGTTTGAAGACTTGGTGAAATCTTTGAGACAATATCAACCGGTTCCGCAAGGGCACGCGGATCAAGGTTGACTTCTGAACGCGAGTTTTACTGAAGAAGAAAAACCGAAACGTGAAGACTCACCCTGAATTTCCTCTCCAGGAGCATCCTTTGACTGATCATTGGTGCTCTCAATCGTATCTGCTTCACGAGCTTGTTGGCGGGTGAATCTTTCAGGTTTGAGCATTCCTTTTCCCTTTCCGTTGTTCTCCATAGCATCAAAAGCTTCTTTCAGCTCCTTTACTTGAACAGGTTTCAAGTCTGCCAACCATGGCTCAATTCCCGATCCAAGGTACTGATATAGTACATGGGTAAGCGTTGTCCCTTCTGCTCTAACCGTCTTGTCGCTATGTGAGAATATTTTGGGCAAAGCCTTCAGGAGCTGAGGTACGGGCGTTATTTGAACACCAAACACACTGAAGAGCATCACGTAAGGGTCCAACAGTTGGATGACGGAGATGTTCACCTACCGGATGATTTCTTTCAGTACAAAGATACACCCCGCTACAGATTTGGGTTGTTTTGCTCCTAGCCCAGGAAGTATATCATCCTTCAAAATGAAGTAAGAATGAGATACGAGTGGCATGCGGAGAGCACACCTATTTGACGTACCACAACTCCTGTACCTCCATTCTCAACCTCGACATATTGCAGGGTCAGCTCCAGGGCCTGGGCTTTGGTACCAGCTCTTGCTGATCCAAAACATTTGTCAACTAAAGCAGGCATGACGGCCTCGCGGGTCTTTGCAGCAGTTTCCCCGGCAAATTTGACGAATGCGACCAAACATTCTACACCCTTTTCTTGTGCCACCGCATTCGAGTCGGTAACTATTTTCTTCAACAGGTCAGAGTTGTTAATATAGGGCTTGAACGCTGGATCAGTATCCGAGGCAGTCGTTTGGAAGGTCTTGACAAGAGCTTCGTAGGCACTGACACGAGCTTTCCAATTTTTATGAGCTAAGCGGTCGGATATGGGCAGAGTGGAGAAGTCCTCATCCTGCGAAGGTTGGCCGTCCATACCTCGAGGAGGATTCAGTTGGGAGATATGAGAAAACGCGTTCACAAGGGTCGTGTTGATATCTGATTCTCCAAGTTCGAGCCTGTAATACCATCACGTGATTTTATTAAGCACGGATTCCGGATGGTTTACAATTAGTCAACCAAGGACCACCATGAGACCCGCGACGTATGTATTATTTAAGATTCAATCTGAATATCTACCGGCCAGATGGGCACCAACCAACTCTACAATTTCAAGGACCCGCTGTGCGTCATCTTCGACAACAACTGCATCTTGCTTACGTTGGAGTTCCAGTGTTATGAGATGTCGCTGGGCTGCTGCGTCCCTCTGTTGCAGCATACCCAAGTTGTGGTAGACAACAGATAACAAATATTGAACGTGCAGTAAAGAAGTGCTGATCTCCAATTGCCGATAGTCTCCTTCTGCAATTTTTAGGTATGGAAGGGTTTCTTGAAGCCTGATGGCTGTAATTCAAAGTAATCTACCGATAAACACATAGGAATTGCATCTCTACATACCTATAGAACTGGAAGAGCCAGCTATTATACTTCGCGCAAGGGTGAAACATGCGAAAGCACGTTGTTCAAGATCTTTTCCGTTGATGATCTATCACGGTCAATAAATAACAGTTCAATAATTAAGGACAAGTCATTTACCTGCGGCAGGACCTCCTCCAGGATCCTCTGGGATCGTTGCGGCAAACGAAAGTCTATGCTTACATCGGCCAATAGAATGATGCCCGCCCTATATTCACTAAAACGAGTCAAGAACTCTGAGTGCCACAAAGCTTTAAGCAGTTGATCAATAGCTGATGGAGCTTGATTGCAATGCTGTTTCTATTGTTTAATGAAAAGACGGAAGATTGAACGGAACGTACACGCATTTGTATAACCTCATATAGCGGATCACGAATTTTGTCCGCTCGCACAGATCTTTCATCATTAAGATAATCTCTAGGGTTGTAATCGCCTGGTGGTCGACGAGGGAGAAGGAATTCTCGAAAATGCCGGTCCTGGCCACTGTGTAGAGCATCTCGGTGGGAAATACGCAGTGAATCCATAAACGGACGCCTACCGGCGAGTTGCACGTAAGACAAGAATGTGCCAAATTTCTTGAGCCCAAGCTGTGTAGTCGTTCATGCTTAGTCCCCACCATACATTGGGCTCTAGCAATAGAGCAAGAGCTTCAGAGTAGAATCCCTGTCTGGCTTTCTGGGATGGTCCTTAAGAACAAGATTTCCAGAAAATAATTTTTCTACCAACCCGATATGCTCTATTGAGAAACATAGTGATTCTGTTGTGGTCCTCTGTACTCGGTTGGGTAAAGGCCAATACGATGGACTCTTCAATAGAAGCAAGTTCGCTGCAACCTGCCCAGAAATATCAGGTGGTCCCTGATTGGCGCCAGTTGTGGTGATAAACCGAGTCACACCTATAGCATCCCAGACCACAGATTGCACCGCATGCTGCGCCCATTGTTCTTCGTCGATGGGTGGAGTGCCCTGAGCATCAAGCCAATGATCATACAACCCAGTTGCTTGATCTATCTTAATGAACGCTGCGCTCAAAGGTTGATCCTGTCAAATGTCAGCGTCGTCGAACGGTGTAGATCTTGTGATACATACATTTTCGGTATCCACAAGCTTTTTAACGTCGAAGAGGACTTCAAGAGGGTGTAAATCTGGTTGTAGCTCATTCAGTGTGGGCTTTCGGCCGGGTTCGGTCGGAGGAAGACGGTGTAGCATGCTGTATAGGGTCAATGTACGTTGGCGTTGTGAAGAGAAGACTCCCGACCTAATGCAATGTTGTAATGTAATTTTGTCGCCACACGTACGAGCGACGGTAATTGCCTCCATTAGGAACTGAAGTCATGTGAACAAGGCAACAACACAGACTTTGGCTACCAACTACCTTTCGGGCTGCTGTGAATTCATTTCGAAGATAATGCATGCGAACCAGATTTAACAGCGCATGTTGTCGAACCCCTCTATCGCGCCTTGAAAAGACATTGCAGGAAAAATCATCCAACCAACTTACGAATCGTTATTTTCGTGGAAGTGTTGTTCAAAAAAACGTCGGAGGTTCTCTGTGGCGACATTCTCGTCACCAGTAGTGTGTCCTTTTTCCCAACTAGGAAAGGAATCACGTAAATGATATGTATGGACAACAGACTTCGCAGCATCATGCTTACGCTTCATAGGCATCTGGCTTGGCCCATGATTTCTTGTCCGCTTGTGTCTTGAAAATCAACAAGTCGGCTAAGACAGGTGGCATCTAAAAAGATAAATAGCTCCTCAAAACAATCGAGGCTCACAGTTACTCATTTGGTCTTTAACGACGGGATCATATCCAGCAGACACATCGCCATGGCACCAAGACCGGTAGTCCCTTTGGAGTTTCACAACTCCATAGAAAGACAATTTTATGAAGCTGACGAAACAGCGTCGGGAGAAGTAGCCGAATATAGAGCGACGCATCTATGTGGGCGATATTCAAAGCATGTTTTGGACAATGGCATAATATGTACCAGCACTGGTGGTTCCTGCGTCAAAAATTCAGTGCTTAAACGTATACACTCATAAAGTATCAAGCATCACTAACGTCTTCTTTCCTTTCCACAAAAAGTGAGGGAAGGTCTATATCAGGAACAAGTCATGAAGAATAAAGACATTAAGAATACTGAGACGTACTTCCAAAAAAATTTGTAATCTGATCAGCGCTTGTGAGGTCAGCGTGCTAGATAGTCCGCCGCAAATAGGTATGCTTAGTTCAAGTAGCTACGAAGTCAATGACTTACAACAGCTTTAATAGCAGCTATCACACGCTGAGACTTCTCTGAATCAGCATTTGGACCACTACAGACGGTTTTCATTAGATCATAGTGGGACTGTGGCCGAGAGACCTGAATCGAAGTGTTCGAGTAAATATTCAGAGCAATGGTCCGACAACTTACCTCAGATATTTCATTGAGAAGAGTGCGATACAGGTGGAGCAGGAAAGCGGGAGGAATATCTTTGCATTCAGGTTCTTTGAAGGCAAAAACAAGAATTGTCAACAGGTCGACGTGATGGGGCCGAAGGACATGGTCTGTAGGGGGAGGCGCGTCATCCATTAAAGGTCCTACAGCGTGTACTTAGTGCACAAGAGCAAATGTCGTCAATATCATGTAAGTCTTGAACGCGTCAATCACGTCAAGTTTGGCTAAGTAGAGTTGGAAGACAAATGCACTATGTCGGTAACCTCTCAGAGAATGAGTCACTGCCACCATGCGTTGATTATTTATAAGCTGATCCAATTTTGTCTCGTCTACTAATTAGTAGCCTCAGTGGCAAGCAAATGGCCACCAAGCAAAATGGCAAGAGATCTGGGCCCCCTTTGCTGGTAGTTATAGCCATTAACCGTTCCTCCTTTAGTTACTCATTCAATTCCAGAAGTCCGTCAAAAAGCGCAAAATATCCTTGCGATCTGGGGCACGGCCAAAAATTTATCCCACGAAGCCAAAAGAAAACAGAAAAGAGAAACTATCTGATCGTGCAATGATACCAATACCCAATGCCGATGATGAAGATGACATTAACCTGTCCGACCAGGATTTGGAGGTCCTCAAGGAATACGGAGGTGCCGCGTCATTCCTAACCTCTTTGGACAAAAAGGGAATAGCACGGTTTGACATTAGTTATCGCTCGTACGCATTGCTCCTCTAAAAATCATCTTAGGAGTAAAAAAGAAACTGAGCGTCTACATCGTCTCAACAAACCCGTCAGGCACGCGATAAATGACGATCTGCCTTCGCTAGATTCAGAGGACGAAGACGATGACGCGTTTTCCAGTAGCTCGGACATAGAATCCCTATCATCATTGGAGGACGATTTAGAGAACTCAGATCGCAATGACACCTCAGATGCGGAAATGACATACGAGAAGGCTCCTAGAAAACACAGTCGGGAGACTGAAGAAAGTCGTGGTATAAAAGGTCTTCCAATCAAGCTGCCCGGTGGTTATGTCCGTCCAACTGGGAAGGTGACATTTACACCTCTGACGGATAATGGTGAAGAGGGCTCAGACAGTGACGAACCCAACTTCCAAGAGCAACCGCGAAAGATTGATGATGTGTCCACTGGCGCACGTTTTGGCCGACCAGCAGTGATAGATGTCGTTTTGAATCAGTCCAAGGCTTCGCGCATACGCGCTGCCAAAGAACAGATCGCAGGAATATGCCAAGAAATTGTTTCGGATCCAGAGAATAGCGTGAGTTACTTGGTTCTACCCTTTTCTCCTCACTTCACGTTTTTTGATTCAAAGCTTGGCCTTTTGAGGCGACTTCATACATTTTCACTATCAGAAATTACAACACCTTCTCACCCGGACCCTGTGCCGAACGATCCGATTATACGAAAACTCTCCATACTCTCACAGTTAGCTGTTTTCAAGGATATCATCCCTGGGTACCGAATTCGAGCCTTGACCGACAAAGAAAAGGCGGAAAAAGTTAGTCAAATGGTGGCCCGAACCAGAGATTGGGAGCAAGGCCTCGTAACAACATATCAGACGTATCTACGCCTTCTTGAAGGAGAGATAAAAGGTACCGCTTTCTGGACTAGATGTCATACGGAATTCATGTTTCTCTAGCTCGCAGCGACTTGGCGGATATCGCGTTGGAATCTATTTGTGCCTTGCTAAAAGAAGCCACTCACTTCAACTTTCGCGTCAATCTTATGAGCTGCATCGTTGCTAGATTGAGCAAAAAATCATGGGATTCAGTGTGTGCATTTTTCATATGCTAGATTTTATGTTCTCACCGTCAAATATTAAGTCTTCCGAGTTATGTTTGAACACACTTATTCACGTCTTCCGTGAGGACCTTACTGGCGTTGTTTCTTTGGAGATTGTAAGGCTATTGAACCGTATGATCAAGGAAAAACGGTTCAATGTCCACCCAGAGGTACTTTCATGCCTACTTTACCTACGACTCAAGACGGAATTGGGTGTACGGGCTTCAGACTCCTCTGTGGATAAACCCTTGAAAAAGGAGTCTGGTAGTAAAGCTGCCGCTCGGCGCGCTAAAGGAAAGAGTACTGAGTTACCACACTTAAGCAAGAAGGCGAAGAAGGCTCTTAAAGAAAAACGGGAAATTGATAAAGAGTACCGTGAAGCAGAAGCCGAGGTCAACAAGGAGGAGCGAGTGACCACAGTGAGTAGTTCTGTGCTTTGAGCCCGCTGGGTTTTCTCGAACGGTCCCATATTTCTTTTCTTTCTCTCAGCAAACCGAAACTCTCAAGCTTCTCTTTGTCCTCTATTTCCGAATTCTCAAGAATCCACAACCGACGCCGCTTTTGCCAGCAGCCTTGCATGGCATCTCGAAATTCGCTCACCTTGTGAACATCGACTTCTTTAAAGACCTTTTAGCCGTCCTTAAGGAGTTAATTTCGCGCGAATCAGATGATGACGATGACACGATTGATTTCACTGTCACATATGCCAGCAACATACGGCACCGTCTCTCATGCATCGTTACAGCTTTTGAGCTTCTATCAGGGCAAGGCACGCCAATAGATTCAATCCGTTAAAATCGCCCTTTTGACTGACTCGTTTTGTGTTAATCACAGGAGAAGCACTGAACCTTGATCTGAGCGACTTCATTTCGGCGTTGTATGCGTTGATCCTTCCTTTGAGTCTCATGATGGATATCGATTCCGCGCCACCGCCTTCAGTTACCAGCACTAGCCTTGTGAAGACCCAGTCCGTTTCCGACATGTTATTCCGGACACTCAACCTTGTGTTCTCGCCAAGATCGCTAAGTAACATAGCTCCTCCTGGGCGGTCCGCGGCTTTCGCAAAGCGTTTACTGACTGCGTCTCTGCATTGGCCGCCCGCAGCTGCCCAGCGGGCGCTTGGTTTCGTGGGGAGTCTTATAGCTAAAGATCCCAAACTTGAAGCTTTGTTATCCACAAAAGATCGGACATTCAATGGTATTTACAGCCCTGATTTGGATGATCCAGAGCTCTCGAATCCATTTGGGACCTCGTTTTGGGAGCTTCACACTTTGCGAGAAAAACATTGGGATGCCAAAATTAGCACGGAAGCAGGGAAAATTCTGAGCATTGTCCGCTCATGAGGGGATATATTGGTCCAGTATTATACAAGTTATTATAACTACATAGTGAATAGATTTACAAAATACTGAGGCTAGATAGGAGACAACAATCGTGTTAATCCGCAACGATCCTTTGAGGAGGTTATGATCGAGATATAAGTATGTATGAAGGTTCCAGCTCTACGTACTGTTATTAGTACGGAGTCATAATTTACCCGGAAGATTAAAATGGCAAGGTGGACGCGGCATGTCGTGTATTGTTGACTGCCGGTAATACAGACGAAAGTGGAGAGGATGTTACTGTGAATGCGGAATATGATGGGGCGGGGTAATCATGGTTAGCAGGGCTTGTGAGAGGAGGATGCACTCCCGGCCGTGCCGAAGGAGAAGATTTCGCCATGGTCTTCCAGCGCACCAACTTGACAGATGACATGGGACCCATGCTTCGATCCAAGTCATAGATAAGGTACAACACTGTCTCATCGTCGGTGATAACCTCTTGCGTAATCCTGGTGGGTATGGCTAGACAGAGATAGTCTTAAATTTCGCATATGCAAAGGACATTTTACATCAACTTACAGGCATCAAGCCACCTGCAACAACTTAACGAAGACTCTGGTAACATCGCGTTCACAATTCCCATCTCTATGTTAGAGACATCAAGTGCGCCTACCACCTCTGATGTGCATATGTTGTTGGCATATACTCTGGTGACACATTTTCCAAAGCTGTTCCACAATTTGGAGAGCGAGACAGAGGTGAAGAAGCCGTCTTGAGGTGATGTACCCCTGGCGCCATCATTTGGTGTGATACTTAAGCGCAATTCAAGTACGAGCGGCATGCAGATGGATGTGTGTGGAGACATCAAGGCATCAAGTTTGATTGAGAGCGGTGCCATGCCATCCGTCCAGAGGCATATGGATATGACCCGACTCGGAGAGTGTGGGTATGAATATGCGCAAATATCTGAAACACTGTCAGAAACCGCGTAGGATGTGTTGGGCTTGAGGGAAGAATACGCGTAAGCCTGGCCGTGCAAGGCACTGAGAGAGTGATGGGCATTTTGTATGGGCAAATGGTTGGGAGAGTGGGGTTGTTTAACCATGTCGACCGGGTATATAGGCATGGAATTAGGCATGGATATGGTATAGGGAGTTGGTGAGTCGTAAGGAGATATGGAACTTTTGGACGGAGGAGAATTAGAACCGATTGCATAGCCACCTGCGACTTGTCCGGGAGACGGAGGAAAATCACGCTGAAGTTCCGGAGGAGAAAAATCAGACGATGTAGAGTTAGATGAACTGTCGGTCTCATCAAAGTCGAAAGTGATCAAGGAGTTATCCTCTAGCTTGACAGGCGTATCCGATGGCTCTTCACCACCGGCGACCAGATAGAATTCTAGGCACGTTTAACGGTATGAAAATCCAGTAGAGGGAGATAACAGACCTGGTTCTCCTTTCCACATATTTCGTAGGACTTGAATGTGGCTTGCAACCTGCTTTTTGGTCCGGTCGATACCAGCTTTTTGAAGGTAATCTACCAAGAATTGATTGCGCCATCTACTCCGCCCGCGGGACTGTGAATAAGTGGCCCAAGGGGACCTCCAGTACTCATAGAGACCTGGAGAATGTCAGTGAAGGAAAAGGTACGGAGTAAAGACAACGTACCTTGGACGAAGATCTTCTCGATGCTCTCTGGCCAAACTTCTATACCGCTACCATCTTTCAAAAGTTTGCGATGTTTCCGCTGAGGGATGAGAGAGCTGGTGGGGCGTTTGGCGGAGACGGACATGGCGGATTGAGCGAAAAGGAAGGAAAAGACGAAACTCGGGGGCTTATATACATGGGCCGGAACTATATAATCGGACGAAAAAGACCACAGCGATGGCCATGCGATGAGATTGTGAGATCCTAGATCGGTTCCCAGATTAGGCATATAGGAACCGTTGTACAGGAGACTGTTAGGATGACCGTCTGTCAGATCTGGGAGGAAAAGTAACAGTGGGGGAGTTGACAGTATAACTAGTCATTGTCTTTTGACTCTGCTCACTGTGTTTCCCTTCTTCGTACAAGCTTGAACGACCCAGACGGCGCCCTTTGTACCTGCCAAATCGAGCAACTGACTCGAGACACAGCGCAGGCTGCCGGCTGCTGCCGGCCGATCTTATTGTCGTCCGATCTGGCGGAAGCAGATTGGGGCCTTCCCAATCCGGAAGCTGAGACCCCAGAAAGCTGATATCAGCGATCTCTCCAAATGGGGATGCGTGAGAGCTTTCCCTCTCCGTGCTGACACACACTTAGACATGTCTTCTGTACAGTCGCTGACCCAGAAATGGCTGCGCCACAACGCTCAGTCCTACCCCAACCCAGACCGCATCTACACAGACATTGATCTCCTGCTTCCTCGCTATCCCACTCTGCGTCCAAAGTCCGATATATTCAGTCTGTTTCCCTTTCAGCTTCTGGTGTGCCCTTCTGACCTTCAAACAGCATATGATGATGGTCGCACCCAGTTGCTTCTTTGCGTTCATGGGCTCCTTCCAATTTCTTTTCGTGGCGCATCGTATAACACTCCTGTAGCAATCTGGCTCACGCGAGAATACCCAAATCAACCGCCTATCGCATATGTTGTCCCAACCAATGATATGCTCATCAAGCCAGGAAAGTATCTCGATGTTAGCGGGAAATGTAACATTGAATACATCCAGAACTGGGAACGTAAAAGTGAGGTGCGTCCTTGCAGCACCCTTGTGCATCTGTACCAGTCAACGTCGGATCTTAGGGCTGCAATCTGTCTCTTCTAGTTGAAGCCATGCAGGTCCATTTCTCGACGGAACCTCCTGTGTACTCAAAACCTTCACAAACGGGTACAACGACTTCATCGCAACCGCTCAGTGTCGGAGACCCTAATCGTCCACCGTCTCTGCCATCGCCACAAATAGTGCCGCCTCCAACACGACCGATCTCCCCCGATCGTCCTGCACTCCCTCCAAGACCTAGCGCAGCGGCGATTCATCCATCGCTCGGAACCCAATCTCAAGTAATTACTTCTCCCCCACGCGTATGTGACCGGATCCCACTGATCTATGATATGCTCAAATGTACTAGTCTCAAGAAAATTTTGGCGACGATGGATCTTCTCCAGCTCTGCGTTCAGCTTCCTTACCACCACAATATCGAGGCTCCTATACAAGTCCTACAACGCCTCGGAAATATGCAACACCCGCTGACTCGAATGCTCCCCTCACTCCAAGTGCGCAACACAGTCCTCGGTCCAGCGGTATTGGACACATAAGCCCCGCTGTTAGCTCACCTCCCTCTCTGATCCCGCCCCTCGCTCTGACGACAGCCCCAGCGCTCCCGAATTACGTTGTAGTCCCTCAGCCACCCTCTCCGGAATATCCGATTGCCCAGCCGGTTCGGGCGCCCGCCGTTAACCTCCTTGATGAGGATTCTCCGGATACACTGAACGCCCCACCGGCTTTCGCACCGCCCCCGCCGCGCCCACCAAACCCGGAACTAATCCGTCTCCACGATCAAGTCCATCAAAAGCTGACATCAGAACTAAGTTCCCTGTCTCAAGCATTGGATCTCGACGCCGAACGCCTCCGTGCGCACCAGACAGATCTCCTTGCTGGTGAACCCGCCATCCATGATGAAAGGGCGCGCTTAGAGGCCGTACGGGACGTAAGCCGTAACGTGGCTCTCAGACTAAAGAATAGCATTCAGCAGGCTGAGACCAATATAATGGAACTTCGCCGTAAGGGTGATCCCGAAGTGGATGAATTGATTTGTTCCACCACTATCGTCCATAATCAGTGAGCATTTTTTGTGTTGTGTATTCAAGTATTCAACGCCCCATTCTCACGCCAAACTTCCTAATAGACTCATCACACTCGTCGCGGAAGACAATGCCATTGAGGATACCATCTATCATCTACACCGGGCACTCAACTCCGGACGCATTGATTCCGAGAAGTTTCTAAGAGCGAGTGTCATTTATCAACGTTTGTTGCTTGTTTTTAATGAGAGCACAGAGCACGCGTCTTTTGGCGGAAGAACAGTTTATGAAACGAGCTTTGATAGAAAGGATTCAGGAGGGAATCCCAATGGGCATGTCAATGCCTTCCGATTGGTCTTGAAAATTTATAAATCAACAGGAACGAGATAGACCGACGAGGCCGTTGTATATAGGTACCTGAACCATAATGACTATTTTCGTCTTGTTCTCATGTGTCCCATTTCATACATCAATTCATCGCTCCGAACATCCGAGTACTTAGCCACAGAGCACATGACCAAAAACGTGATAATGAGAAAGTATACAAAAACTGTACATATGATAGCACCAGGAAGCTTGTTTCTCCGTAAGGGCCAGGGCACGTCCAGGGCCATGCGTGGAAGGACAGTATAGATAGGACATGTCGATACAATTTGTCATGTTTCACCCAAGTTCTACCTGTCTTGGCGGACTTATCCTGCGCGAGAACTTCCCACCCACCTCCATACTCGCATTTCATCACCACCATGTATTTCCTGGAAATTTGCTCTAACGTTCGCGTTTCCTTCTACAATACACTCTACCTGATCCCACAAACGACTCCGCAACGTGACCGAGTGTTCGTCTTGAAGAATCAAATCCCGGAGCTGAAGCGAAGATAAGTAGGGCTGTGGAGTAGTGACGGGATCTGTGTGATGGGAAAATTCTTGGTTACGCAAGGCATCTAGCGCAATCTGCACCAAATCTGTGACGCGCTTGTTCTCAGCACGTCTGTGAGAACTGCGAGTGCGCCAATAAAGAAGGCTGAAGCTCGCAAACATTAGCCCTGGGATAATCATATAGGAATTCAGCCGACGGCAGGGGTATAACAGCGGAGCTCATACCAATGAATACGGGACGCCATTCAAACCAAAATTCTCTGAACTTGACGGTGATGACACAATCCCAAGTTAGAGAAGGTGTCTTGTGGGCCACGAAACGAAGATTCCTGGGATGACCATAAACAACAATTTGCAGGATGTCAGAGTAACCTACCCGCGATCCTTTCCTGTGATGACACCTCCCCATTGAGTCAGCTGCTGAATGGCTTCATTAAACATATCATCAAAACTTGGCCAAAGCTGGGGCTAAGAACCAATTCAGCAAGGTCCAATCATATATTCATTTCGTCCTCACGTGAGTCTTTTTCTGCATCGTCGCCCGAAGATTCTCTAGTTCAAGGCCCCATTTCTTGGCGTCTCCACCATCAGAATCATCAACGGGTGCCACCAGCGCTTTGCCACCAGCACACAGACGACGTCCTCTTTCCCTTCCGAGAAAAAATTCAATAGCCTTCCCAAGAGAGCCTATTTTTCGCTTTCGTTCGGGGTCCTCAATACACCTGGGAGGAAAGGCAACACTGCCTAATCCTGGGAAACCATCCAGTATGGACAATATTGACCAGAACAAGTCCACTAAATGGGATGAAACAGATGTTGTATTGCGCGGGGAGGGGGAAGCCGGGACGAAGAACAGCAGGGGATGCGATCGCAAAACGTAACCGTGGTCACAAAGCACGATGGTTGAAGTGCAATTGGCGTGATCTGGACACTGAGTACATTCATCTGGAGCTCCCCAGAGAGCCAGAGCAGGGATAGGACAAGATGTTGTATTGGGTGCAGCCGGATTGTTGTTGGGATAAACAGTGTTGTTCTCTTTGTCACACGCCTCCACAGCGGCACGGTCAGCTCGCCGTTGCTCCAGTATACTGTTGGTGGAGCTTCCAGCATCACAGTAGCCAATAGACGCGGAGTCCATCTTGAAACAAATCGTCGCAGATAAAGCAATGAACATCAAAAGGTAGATGAATCCACGAAAAACAGTCCTCCCGCGAGTTGTACCTTCGCAATTAGGTAGACAATTTTCATCGTGGGTAACGGCAGCCTGTGCCCCATGTTCAACAGCTTCCTCATTTGTTACGTTCTGTTCTTCCCAAACAGCGTATGTGTTTTCTTTGGGAGGCTCTGCTTGGTTAGGCACAGGAAAGTCTCTACTAATTTTGTCAAACTCATCCCTGTCATCTTCATGTCCTGTGTCAAAAACAGGGTTATGAGGTTTCAATGGAGTGGAGTTTGTATGCTGAAGCTGCCTCGACCATAGCTGGTCTATCGGAGAGATGGAAGGCAGATTTGGCTCAAACTTGAATTGAGGGGGCAATATTGGAGACATCCTCTCGTCGGGGAGATCGGATGCTCGAGATGGAGGTGACATTAGCACTTGTGGAGACGCAGAGGAGGATTTACGAGATTTGCGTGAGCCATGAATGCTTTTGCGTGTTACTTTTGGCCGAATTGGCGACGGTCGAACGGGCGACGAAGATTCTGCTCCAGATTGGAAAATATTATTATCCTCCCAACCACTGTCTTCCGCAGGCTAACAAGGAAAAAATTATGGACTAGATAAATAGAGCCATTCAATCATACACACCGTATTCGAGACACGTCTATTTGGCGCTCCTGCAGTTTTTGTCTGAGTCGATAGGATCAGAAATCATCGTATCACACTTGATGGAAGGAGCCTTGCCGTTTTTTTGCTCCTTGAAACCTTCTTTACGGGTAGACCTTCTTCGGCTTCACTCTCTTCCACAAGCGTCGGCTGGGCAATCTGAACAGTAACGCTCTTGTGTGAAGGCTCGTCAAGTGTGGGCTGAATGGATGATCGACGCCGTTTAGGCTATGAAGACTTGAGCGTTAATCAGTGGCAGGAATTATGCGACCCTCACTTGATTGGGGAGACCGACCTCAGCCTCGTCTGTAATGGGAGCATGCAGAACTCGTCGAGAAGCCCTTCGTTTAACAGCCTCCTGATATGGTGTCAGGTAACAAGGACTTCGTTGCAAAATTTTGATAATCATGCCTTGCGCAAAGGTTGGCCAGTAGCCCCATCCAATATACCATCGTCACTAGCAATACTGTTCTCCTTCTTGACGCGTTCCCTTTTCAACTGAGCAGCCTTGGCCTTTATTTCTTGATTGAATATCACGGCGAGCTTGGGCTTGGAGTACGGAGTAGGATAATTGACGTTGTGATATCCAAGAATTCCAAGAAGTTGGGATACTGTGAGTGAAGCCGGGTCGAAGGTTGGCTCAAGGTATTCGCCAAGAGCGATGACTTGCGCAGAGGTGAGGCGCGACATTGCACTTCAGTCACGACAGTCGGAGAAAGTCTGCAGTAGATATTTGGCAGTACAGTGCACCCTTTGTTGAGATTGTTGGTTTCGAGGGTTGGCCAACGAAGACTATGACACCTCGTGACCTTCGGAGATTTGTGTGACTCAGTAAAATACACAAAAATCCATTTGTGGCGTGTCTCATGTTGAGCCAGGAAAGATTTTATATAGGCACAGATGGCTACGTATTATGTCTTAGAGGAGGGCACGATCTGGCCGGGTTGGCGAGAACGAGCTGGGGATACATTCCTGCGCTGAGGCCTCCGGCAAAAAGGATACGCAGCGTGGATAGACCAACTATGAAACCTGAACTACGAACAAGAGCGAGATGCAAACACGACGATAAGGAAGACCATTGCCCATCTACTGACTGAGTGTGACAGCCCAGGCCAATCCTCGCAAGTGGCCTATGGAAGGAGAGAACTGGCAGAGCACTGCCCACCCCGAGCATCTACTCGATCCGTGGAAGCATGGTAAAGGACATGAAAATCAGATGTTACTAGGTAGACTCTCTCGTTTACACAAGATAATAACAGAGTCAGCTTACCTGGCTTGGGTTCTGAGGCCCAGTGAAAATCGCGTTGGGCCAGATTGAGCCGAAACGTGTCAAATAGATATCAATCGAGCATCAACGTGCCAAAGTGAGAGATCGTCTGACAAACAACTTTCGTCAACCATCCTCTGACAACTTTCTCTCGTTTGACTTCTTATTGCATGGGAGACTGGTCTTTCAACTTCGATCGACGTAGTCACATGTCTGACGTGTAAATATGATTTGGGCAATCCATTGGTTTACTGTTATCCTTGCAACGCGTGCGACGTGATACTGCCAGCTACTTCATTGTTCAGTTTCCCTTGCATTCATCTTCGGGGATATGGCTCGACCTTCCGGACCAAAAAAACAATACTTCTGTGATTGCGAAGAACACTGCAAGGACACCACGCCAGGTATCAAAATCAACCTTTTATCTCCACAAGAAAAAGGCAGCTCCGGCAACTCCTTTGGTCAATGGATCCACATTGGCACGCTCAAATATGATAGGATCTGCTTCACAACATTCAACAAGCATACGAGACCTGGACAGAGCCTACGACAACAGGAGCAGGGATGAATACAATGGCAATGACGTTCAGAGAGATTCATTTCAGGAACCTCCCCAAGTGAGTATATCTTATATTGGGTTTCATATGCCATGAACTGACCTTTTTAGGTCGACATAGAGCTTCCCTTTTTGATTTAGAAGATTATCAAGGCCTACAGGAGGAGCTGCATCAAACACCACATCCTTCTGGTCCAACTCCAATGCCCAATGACTACGACAGCGACAATGACACATCAGAATACTACAGTAATATTGAAGAGGTTTGGATAGCGCAGCAATTCATAGAAGTCCTCAAGAATGCTGAACTCAATAATGGAGATCTCTCTGATGAGACTATCGCTGCACTCTTAGACCCACCAAAGCATTCATTGAAACTTAATTCAGATCATGACTCTAACCAGACTCTTGGCCAAACAGCATGAAATGGTGTAATTGAGCTCATTGATGATGTTACTTGTGGAACATATATCCTCGAGGCTGTAAATCATGGTGATACAGGCAAGCATGACACTGTTCTCATGGTGTCCTTTGACAGTGCTCAGATTTATTGGAACAAGCAATCTGACTGCTGGTTCTATGTCTGGATTATACCTTGCTTCTCTCCTGAGCTTTGTTACACCAAGCAGTATGTAAATCCTGGTGGCATAATGCCTGGACCATTCAAGATCAGGATTGTTGAGTCTTATCTTGTAGTTGGTCTCCATCATGTAGCTGCTGTCAACAAGGCTGGTGGACTAAAAGTTTGGGATGCATCTCATCAAGAAACCATCACTTTAAAGCTTTACATTGCCCTTGCAACAGCTGATGGACCTGTGATGGTTTATCTCAATGGACTTGTCAGACACTCTGGAAAATACGGCTGCTGTCTCTGGTGTGGTCTACCTGGCCACTATAAACCTAGTGCGCCAATGTACTACCCTGTTCTATCAAAACCTGATAATTATACTGTCTCTGGATGTAATCACAATGATATTCCTCCCTACATTGTCCATCCAATTGATCAGGCTCACTATAAAAATAGTTTGAAGCTAGTTGTAAATGCTTGAACTCAACGAGAATATGAATTTCAATGCTGCGAGACTGGAATTTGCAAGTCCATGGGTTATATTTTGGAATTCCCAACATGTTTCCTGGTGACATCATGCATTTAATCCTAAACCTTGCAGATTTTTTTCTTGGATTATAGTGAGGAAAGCTAGATTGTGCACGTATAACTGACACAATCACAGCCTGATCCTGGGCTGTATTGCAAGTAGATATCTGGACTATCCATGGGCAAGATGTCACCAGATGTACACCCTATCTTCCTGGATCTTTTGACTATCCACCACAAAACCCTGCTGAGAGAATTAATAGTGGTTACAAAGCTTGGGAATATTTTTTATATGTTTTTGGACTGGCTCCTGGCTTACTATAAGGAGTTCTTCCTATTCTATTCTGGTGCTTATTTGGTAAAATGGTTGCTGGTGTCCATTTGATCTATCAATGTCAAATACACTCATTGACTCAACTTGTTTTTGTGCACACATATCTAATTGAATGTGTTGCAGAATTTGAGGAACTCTATGTTCAACATTGAGCTGATAGGATTCATTTTGTATTTGCATGTTGACACATCTTTTCACTGAAATCTTGTGCATTGGACTAGGTTTGTCTCTTCACAGTGGACACTGGAGCAACAGATTGGTAGTCTTACTGGAAATATCAAGCAGGACTCAAATCCCTATGCCAATCTGTAAGGGTGACCTTTAGAAGCTATGGCTTAGTCACACAGCTGGCAAAGGGAGATCCAAAGTGTATTAGTGTATGTATAAGTAATAGAAGTAAGTAATAACAACTACACACCTGGCAAAGGGAGATCCAAAGAGAACAAGTCTAAGAATTCACCTTGCCAGGCGCTCAGAAAATAAAAGTAAATCACATGATATATAAGTCACATGTAAGGATCACATGTCCAGATCACCTGCTTGAGGTCACATGTCTGGATTCCAGGTCTAGGTCACATGCT
>JAGGAT010000177.1:0-58894 GCA_017657195.1 Termitomyces sp. T70a | reverse complement strand
AGGGTTGAGAGCAAGGTTGAGAAGTGTTCAGAGAGTAGAGGACTGGGCTGAGGAGTGAAAAAGTAGCGGTGAACTAGTAGTCCCCTGACACCTTTTGCATTTGGTTTTTTGGGGTCTAGACTCAATATAAAATGTGTTTGTCTTGCAAAGAGATTATTAATGTCTAGATGTGTTTCTTGTAGTGCTAATACATCAATGTTATTCCCCTCATTAGTTGGCAAAGAGCGTTTGATTTCTGGCTTGTTATTTGAGATCTTTTGCTCTTCATGTTTAGGGAGGAAAAAGTTAGTGCTTCTTTTTTGCTTCTCTCCCTAGTTGAGGCTATGAGGGGTATTGCATTTCTGTTTTAACCTATAACATTAGCAAGAATGTTGATGTCCACAACTCTTGGCCAGGTCTGGATCTGCTGTTCTCCATCACCCAGGCTGTCACTGTCCAAGGAGCGTATTCTCAGGTCTAGCCTTGTAATCATTGCACTCTCAAGGGCTTTCCTGGGAGAGGAATGAGGACTTGGGAGAGGCCCGTATCATGATCTTCTTGCTATGACAGGTCCTTTGTCAGAGGAGTGTGTGTATAGTGCAACTCAGCATATCAGTGGTGCTCATTGTGGTTTGAGATCAAGGGGCCCCCAAGCTGAAAAATATTTTCAATATAAATGAGACTTGGTTATTTCATTTGTGTGTACAATAATCAATTTTTATGATTTGACTGTTGATTTTACAAACAAGATGTTATGGACTCCCCATTTGTTTCTTTACTTAAGCCTTTTTTTCTTCTTTTTTCCTCTTAAAGCTTTAAACTCAACTACATAATAACAGGTGCCACCTTTTTTTTATTTTACTAAATTTCAGTGCTAGATTTCTGAAAGTGTGAAATTTGTTCAAATTTCAAAGATAAGAGTAATCAATGGCAATCATGCATCATTTATTCCTTCTTTTCAGACTCAGTTACACATTTGATCTAGACATGTGACCTGAACATGTGACCTGAACATGTGATTCATATATCATGTGACTTGCTTTTATTTTATTAAACACCTGGCAAGGTTGATTTCTTAGATTTATTTTTGTTAAAACTTCCTCTGCCATATGCATAGCTATTATTACCTTACTTATATATACACTAGTATACTTTGTCTCTTTGTTAGCTGTGTAACTAAGGCCTCCAGCAGTTGCTCTTACACAGGATGACACCTGATCAACATTTATTGGATAAAAGACACTCAGGTGTAAAAGACAGAGAAGTCAACTTAACATATGCCTTTACAGCTAATGCAAATAGGTCAAAGCTTTGGCCTATAGTTATTGGTGAAGCCAACAAGCCTTGTGCACTTTAGAAGAAGACATGAGTTCATTTGGGGTTTGACTACCACAAGAATGCTACAGCAGGAGTAACAGTGTTGCTTTATCAGGACTGGTTTCTACAATGAGATCATAAACTTCAGACTCAAAATTTAATGATTTTTGTTCTTCAAGGCAATTTTTTGGGTCACATTGTCCCAGAAGGCCTTCAAAACATTTGTGTTGAAAATTTCAAACCAAATCATACAACACATGTCCAGCGTATGAATTAGAGTATCATTAAATGCTTCAAAGTACACTATTGTATGACATATGTTAAACATGCCATCAATCACTATAATTCCAGAGTTACACCTTCTGATATCTATGACATTGATCAACTTGAAGCTATGCAGCTGACCGATGCTACATGGAACAATGTCGATACAACTACTATTAGACACTGTTGGCACCAGGCTGGCACCCAAACATGGATAAACCCACTGCCCTGCCTATCATACCTCACAGCTCTCCTAAATGCAGAACTCAAACCAATGATGGAAGCAGGAAGGAAGTCAAAAGGCACTTAATCAGCTGCAATCATCTACACGCTTTGCTGGGAATGATACCTTTGCCAAGCAGTGCCAATATTACCTGGCAGGTTAGACTGCATGCATCATTTCCAGCCATCGTTCGAGGATGTCAGTGTCAGAATGGGAGAAGTTGCCTGTTTGGAACCAACGTCATCAGGCCAAGAACGTTCATTCAGAGCTGATTTTTTTGCATTCAAAGTACCGTTCAAAGTACCGAAACGGATTTGCCTTCCATCAACCTGCCAAGCCCATCCATCCTTAGTGTCTAATTCCAATTCAGTCAGAGTGAACAGGCGTTGCAAATAAGTACACTCTTCCTTGGTAGCGTTAATTAGCTATATGAATAAACACAACCACCTACCTTAAATTACATTCCCGACATTGCGTACTCTGCTACACTAACACAATTAAGGAATGCAGGCAGGATGCGACAGGAATCAACGCAAAAACCCTCATCTGTCAGCTACATCTGTGGAACATTCACAACAGCGCTGTCCTGTGACTGACGTGTATTCAATGCCAAGTTGTCAGATGGAGAAGTATTGGAGATGACAATTGACAAGAGTACTGAGCACCATGGTGATGGCCATATAATAATCAGTTCATGATCTCTTACGGTCCGGATACCTGCTGTGTCAACCAAGGTAGGCTTATTCAACCTCTGTGAATTGTTAGATAACGTATTTGAATTAGATGGTGATCTAGTGGATTTCCGTCCTACATCGACAAATGCAAGGCAGGGCACAGTCGGGCAAATGTTGCATGGCATTGGCTTATAGTACTTGCCCATTGTGGAAAGAAGGATCGAATAATCAACGATCTGATCGCCACTTCAGATTATTGAAGTCACAAAGATATATAGATAAACCAGTCATGGGAGGACTATCATAGGACCGACAACGACCAGCTTGTTTGAAAAGACCTTTCGATGTTTGACGAAGCCGCTGCATTTATCCGTTCTCAAGTGTATGATTACTGGCCTCTGCCTTGTCCATGCTATCTGATTATATCTGCAGAATTAGTAGCAATTACGTCGATCTCATCTCATATAGTATGTAATGCTGTTCCTCACCTCCACTCATTCCCAGAGAGACGCTTGCAGCTCTACTTTACTATGATTATGCGTTGACACTACCTGCCGAAATTGACCGCTTTTGGTCCACGCAATCTCTCTCGTGGACCTCTGCCTTCTTTTACCTCAACCGGTACTTGAGTCTGTTTGGCAACATTCCTGCATTTGTCCAAGACTTTTGGACACTTGGGGCCGAGGTACTTTCCATTTGAATTTGTGTCATCTTTTTTACTTAGCTGAGAATACAAGACGTGAGGTTTGATATCATTATACCCAAAAACCTGCTGAAAGTTCCCTTTCACTAGATGTACTTTATTGGATCTCTACCATCGATATTTCATACTGGTCATTCAACTCATTGTTGGAAGTCAGTAGATTGTCCATCTACAAGTCAACCAAACCATTGACGACGTGTTATCCCACAAGTACTTTTCATAATACGGACATATGCGCTGTATGACCGAAGCTTGCGAGTGCTTCTTTTTCTCTGTGCATGTGCGGTTGCGGCTGTTATTTACGGCATAGTAAGTCTTGAAGTGTGACTCATCATAAAGTTCATATTTTCTCAATTTACATGTCAGTGGACACTCGTTGCTGGACATGATACCAATGCTATTGACATCAACCCACAAATGAGCTGTAGACCACCACTAGATCGCAATGCGTGAGTAGTGCAACTTGATTCCTAAAAACAATGTACTGAGGTAGATACTAGCGCAGACAGTTTGTTGTTTCACCACTGTTTATAAGATATACCGTATGACTGATCAACGGCCAGTTGTTGGCAACGCGTGGATTGCAATGCTGATGTTCGACATGTTGATTTTCAGTATGACCGTGTACAAGTCGTGGAGACGGGGTGACCGGGTTCGTAAATCTGTATTCGGACTTCTCCTACGTGACGGTATGCTTTCTGTATGGGCTCTTCATTTCACGCTAAAATTATATTTACTCTAGGCGCAATATACTTTGGGCCAGTTTTCATGCAGTCGGTTCTGTAAATCAGGCATTGATGTATCATTGTAGAATTATTGGAATCATTGAACTCGTGACTGTCATAACATTTCATGTCGGTGCATTTTATGCTCTTTGGTTTCCTTGATGTTTACTGACTTCCCTATAGGATTTTCCTGTACATATCTCCTACATATCTCTCAAGTTTATCAAGGTGACCGGCCTTCCAGGTTTACCAACGAGGTACTACAGCAACACTTGCCAACATGTACGTCTCTTCTACCAGTGCAAGAGCTACCTTGTTCTATCATGACTGGCGTTAGAGTGGCAAGCATATTGATAAGCAGGCTCATGCTCAACCTCCGTGACCCCAGATATCTGACACGATTGACCCACCCAACTTTTCCAAGTCCTTCGACCCTTGTTTTTAATGCTGCTGCATCTCACGTAACGTCAACTACGAGTAACAATCTACGCTGTTAAATCCTAAGACCATATGTAATGATTCTGAAAGTCAATGAATGTCTTTTTAAAATCATCAGTGCTGGCCATGCTAATTAATCCAAGTTGTACATACAGTGTTGAAACCTAGCCAGACAGGTAAGTAGTGAGTATCCAGACACGGTACGTAAGTATGAGACCTGGATATGTAATCTAGGTAAATATGGTTAGACATACCCTCAGTGCAGTTGATCAGACTGAGGGTATGTAATGAGGGGAGAAAGAGTCCTGTCGATCGTACAGCATCTAGATCCTCAGGAGGAGCGGATCCTGCGGCTGGTTCCAGAAGTATCTGGCTGGTTAGACACTCTCTCTGGAAACGGTACTGCCAGTTCTGGAGTAACTAATACAGGAGTACCAAGTAGTTGGGAAAGGGGGTCGTCCAATCGCATATGCTCAGGTGGACCGAAGGAGGGTGCTGGGAGATGGCTGCACTCTCGTCGTTTGGCATGAACTCTGGCGAAACAAAAAAGGACGTTGGATGAGAGATATGTCATATGCACGAGAAATTGAGAGGTACAAGGGGGTTGCCAGTACGAAATATATGTGAGATATTGTCATGTTCCCTTGTACTAGGACCACCATCTTCACAATGGTGGCCCAGCGTCTAGCCTCTCAGTGGCACAAGGGACCAGTACCCTCTTCAGGGGAACCAAATAGACGTCCTAGCTCTTCGACGGGCGGGTTCTCTCAAAAAAGGCCCTCACAGTCAGTGAGCTAAAAGATGAGTTGTGCACACCCATCTAAGCAGTTACTACTGGTGCCAGAACCTGTTTCTCCCAGAAAAAGTGACAAAGAAGTGTGTCATACCATTTCTTTGGCAACTTTTTGCCTTAGAAAAAGGCATTTTCCATTGTCTCAAACCTTTTTCTCTTAAAAATATGTACGTAAGCCAAATAAATCACTGGGAAATATCTATTACTCATCTACTTTCTAAGATCTAGAATAGATTGAGGTTTTCACTTTTGGTGGACTATGTTTGGCATGTCTTCAAAAATTGAAGCCATGTGATGTCTTGCACATCATGTGATTCACTTAGCTGCTCTCACTAAGTTTGTAGCAGTATTGTTACTAATTGAGCCCTTGGCCAGGGTACATTGCTCTGTTGTTGACTGCCCTACTTTGTTACTTTCTTGAAGATGAAAGGGTTTATTCCGTGAACTCTTCTTTGCATTGCCCTTTGGTGTCTTAACTTTGCAGGGTATTTGCAGGGTTAATGCTTCTATATTGGTAAGCCATTGAATATACAATTGATTACCAATGTTTCCATTCATGCTCTTTTCATGCTCATTTGTGTTTGATAGTAGGACTGTATAGTGTAGGAAATACAAAATAAATTATGTCAAGTTCAGTACACTAAGTAAGTGTGTGGGTAATGAGCTGCATAATGAAAATGCAAGTCAAGGGGTTTGTGGCATCTGATAGGAGAACTTATTGGATGACGTGTACTTGAAGATACCAAATTTTTGAGGTCATTTATGCTGTATTGTAATGTATGCTGAATCATGTGTGTTGTTGTACTGCTATGATATAGGAGTGGGTGGGTGGGTTGCAAAAGAAAGTACTTGATGGTTTGAGTATAAGACAAACACAATATGTGACTGTCACACTTCAGCATGAAATGCATCCTTCTGGGATTAGTTGAAATTGGTGCAAATCTGATTTGTAGACTGCCAAAAGGCAAATTTGTGATAAATCTTTGTCACTGTATGTCTATGTCTATGTAAAATAGATTTCAGGTGATGCCATGCTTGCAACAGCCCATACAAGCAGGTAATGAAATACCTGCACTGCACATGACTGAAAATTGGCTGCAGAGTTCTACTCCAACTTGAAGAAGCTGCTACTTAAGTGGCAAAAATGTAAATTACATGAGCTCCACATTACCTGGACTCTATCCAAATGCCCACTGCAAGACAATAGCTGTTCTCAATAGAGTGCAGAGAAAGGATGGAGTAAAGAAAAACCATAATGTGCACCATCCTAGCCCAACATAGTCAGGCTGAATTTCCTCCACCAATGGGATGGGATGGGAGGAACCAGGCATTCTAGAACAATAAGTTGCTTTGCTAAGAACAAAGGTGAAACAATGATGAGATAGGATAAAAGGATTTTGCCTTCAATCCAACTATCAACGTTGAGATCCTTAACTTCATGGTAGCACTAGACATACAGGAGGATCCAGCTTGCCTGTCCTGTAAAGGTGACCTCTGGGAGTTGCAGCTAATCACACAACTGGCAGAGAAAACTCTGAATTATATTAGAAACCTTTACAATATAACAGGAATTGTAACTAATCACCTGGCAGAGAAAAATCCAAAGAGAAGAAGTCTAAGGATTCCCCTGCACCAGGAGTCTGAAAATACTGCAATGGTTCACCTGACCGTGAATGTGGCTGTGGCGGTTGACTGGGTGGACACTGATGTAATCCTCTGCTGGGACAACTGCTGACATAAGGTGGCTGTGCCATAGTTGACTTGTTGGTGGGTAATGTAATGAATGACTCCAGGCATCTGGAAATAGGAGGTGGAGCAATCCTGGGAGGTCTGGACTTCAACAGAAATGAAGCCTCCTGATATGTTCCTAGCAAAAGCAGTTCCATGCTCAAGGTCAAAGAGTAAGAGCAACTTCCAAACCCCTTGGACTCTAATCCCCTCTGGCTTCTCTGAAACGCTGCAGAGCTTTCTAATCTGGCAACAAACCTTTGCAGTTAATCCCTCTCTTGCCTTTTTGGTGACCACCTTTGATAAAGACCTGCTGACTGCCAGCCCCAAGTTATTGTTGTTCAAGAACAAACTCACTTAGCACTTACCAACAACCAATAGTCACTGCCAACCAAAAAAATCATATTGGCAGTACTTTTACCAGGTGCTCCCCTGACCACTCCTCTGCCTATCAGCTCTCTCTAAAATGATTTCTGGACACCTAGGGAGGAATAGTCTTCTGCCATACTCTTTCCATACTTCAAACTGAAGGACTGATGGCTGCAAGTTCTTAGAGGGGGGAGGGGTATAAGCTTGCTGGTCAAACTTACAACATCCTCACATTTACATCACATTAGCGACACACTGTGGCACACTCACATGAGCCCTGCCTCAAGAAAATTTGGTTTTCACCTTCATTTGCTCATCTTACATACAAGCAAACAAAGGTGAGTTTACTATATTTTATTTCTAGTACATATCATCTTACATACAAGCAAATAAAGTGTATTTTGTCTTGTCTGTTGAGGTCACAGTGAGGCTAGCTACCAACAGCCTTTCACCTGCATTTATGGGTAATTATGAATATTTCAGAGGACATGGTGAAACAGGGAGATGATGCAAGTGCCATAGCATTAGGAACCATCAAAGCTACACTATGGCACAACGCTCACTTCTGGGCAGCTGCAAATGCAGCCCTTTTGGACAGCAATATTCCCAGCTCCACAGACAAGTGCACACTGTTTCTAACAAATTTGTTTCACCTATTCTATATTGAGGCAAACAATGTTTATGGAGTCTCAGCCCAAATTTAGCAACTAACAGGCAAGGTGCTCACAAAAAAAACTAGAACTGCATAAAGCAGTTATTGAAGCTATATGTGCGCCCCACTATTGGCTAGCCACCCACCTCCTAGAGATTAGAAAGAAATTGGTGTGCTTGGTGTAAGGCTGATACTCACCCAGCGCATGTGTGCCCCCTTCTGCAAACTCAAGATTGGGCAGGCTCTAAGCCAAACAACTCCAAATCCTTCAAAGAACAATTTAATAAGCCACCAGATGGTAATAACTTGAGGGGATGTAGAAGCCATGGCCAAAGTAGCAGCTTACATGGAAATGGCAGGGAGGAAGGCTACAGGGAATGTGGCACATGAAACCCTATCAGGAGAGGCCATGGCCATGATTTGGGAGGTGGCCTGGCACAAAGCAGCATGTGGACATATTTTCCTTACTATAACTAAAGAGCCGTTGTCATTCAAGTTATAACATAAGTCACATTCAATAGAAACAAACAATACATGGAGTACATGTAATAATGACAAAAAATTAGAAAAGAAAGATTATAACAAGAAATGTTCCATCATGAAGCAAAAACATAACATGTCCTGGGCAGTTATGTTGAAAGAGATGAAATAAGAGCCTAATCAGGGCAGGAGATGGGCCTGTGAAAGCCAAAGTGTATCCACAAACCAGGTTGTGCACCTTGCAATGTCAGAAGCTATACAAAGCAGGTAGGTGCAGAAGGCATATAAACTAACCAGCAGCCATAGGTGAGGCTAAGTCAGGTCCAACCACCCTACCTAAATTGCACACTTCCTATCAAGTATGTGGGAGGGGAGGGACCACCAATCCTTGGGGTGGCTTAGCATGCCACCTCAAAGGACTATCATTGTCTACTATGTTGAATCTTAATAGTAACTTACTTTCTATGTCAACAGGGTGCTTGTCTTCTGGCTTAAGGCTTCACATCTCTGGAAGGGGGCAGGCCCAAGCCATCAACAGTTCTCCTAAGGATGGAGAGGTGTTTATTGGAGGTGGACAAGGGATGAGAGGCCAGAGTGAGCCTGGAGGTAACCAGAGGTCATCAGATGCACTGAGTGAGGATCAATGGCCCATTCTACTAGGTGCAGTCAGCACACTAGAAATCCTATCTGCTTCAAGAAGCAGCCAAAGGTAGTAGTCTGCATTTGGTGCTTTAAGTGCTACAAAGAACAAGACTCTCCTTTCTGAGCAGCCAACTCTCACTCCAACAACATTGGAAGGATTACAGTCAGTGGGTCCTGGGCCAACAGTAGATCATGGCACCATTGGAGCTGATGAGTCATCCTCACACCCTTCTAGCTCTGGCCAAAATGCAAGGCACAAGAATAACAAAAATATAAAGGCTACTATATAAATTACATCTATCAATATATATGAGTATGCCCAAGCAGGTCAGAGACATTTAAAGTACATGAATCAACTCATAAGAGACAAAAAGATTGGCACCCTAGTAGTGCAAGAATCACACCTTACAAATGAAAGAGAGAACAAAATTAAAAAACTCTTTGCAAAGAGGCAAAGTTCTGATCTCCCAGGATCCTGTCAACCCAGCTGGCTGGGAAGAAATTGCCATAGTATTAAACAAAGATTTGATGAATACAAGAGATGTGCAGCTCACTGAAATTGTGCCAGGGAGAGCAGCCATTCTAAAAACAAACTAGCACCACTCAGAGAATATATCAATTATAGTGATCTATGTACCAAATATCACAACCTTTGGGACTGACAAAAATACATTGTTCTGGAAATACATCAACAGATTCCTTGAATAGCAGTTGTTGATGGATGGAGGACAATGTTCCCCTTAAAAAAGGCATACATGTTCCTTCAAGATACAACCTAGGCACAATCCAGAATGAACTGAATATATGCCACCAAAGATGTCCTAAGAAATGCAGCTGAATGGTAAATTGAACCCACAGGAGTGCCTAGCACCAACCACAAAATGGTCTCAGTAAAGGTTGCCTATAAAGATGTTCCAATGATTGGGAAACTATAAAAGACAAACATGTAAGAAAAGCTGCCTCTGAACTAGGGCAAGATGCAATCAAGGAGATAGTGAGCAGACAAGCTGAAGAGAAATGATTGGACATGTTAAATCCACAAATAATCTACCATAAATGGAAAGAAAGTGTAATAAAGAAAGCAAAGTCCCAGGAGAAAATCATCACCCCTTGTTACACAAAGCAAATGAAGGAACTCTCAGATAGTCTAGAGAAAGAACTGCAAAACTCATGATTGGAACAGAGTCACTCTACCATAGAAGGTAGAAGACACCTGACCCAGGTGCACAGCATGCCAAAGGATATTGAATGCAAGCTGGCAAAGAGGATACGCACCTTTATATGGAATGACAAAAGAAGTCCAGTAAGCGAGAGCATACTGTTTGATGCAACTGAGTCTGGAGAAAGAGCACTTCTGGACATTAAAGCTCAAAACAAAGCAATAGCAATAACATGGCTAAAGTCATATTTAGACTTTGGCCCCAACAAACCCTTATGGGCCCTAGTAGCTGATGTGCTACTGGCCCTTGAGGCACAGAATGGAAACAATTTGATGGTAAGCTAACAATGACTGGTTTATTGGCAGAAAGATTTGGAATATTCACCCAAGGTGAAACAACTAATACCTTACCAAACACTGACCCATTCATCTCTATAAAAGACAGTTCAACTCTGGCAACAGATGGGTTATGCCTCAATAATGTTAATGAGAATGCTTGCATGGGATCTGAAATCTACTATAATGAGGATGATGTGAGAAACTTGTGTATTACAGTCCCACAGGAGCTCTCTCAATCAAATCAGATAGGCAAACTTTTAGCATTCAAAGAAGCTGTTGAAGCAGCTCCTGCTAACTTAAACCTGAATATTGAGCTTGACTCCAAATATGCAATAACCTTAGTCACACAAGATGTGATAAAAAATAAAGCTTCAGGATACATAACAACAATATATCATAGACTAGCAGAAATGATGATAGATTGCCTGAGACATAGAAGAATAAGAACAAGACTAACATGGGTCAAAGGACACAACAGACACAAGAGAAATGAAGGTGCTGATAAATTGGCTAGTGAAGTGATAAGAACAGAACAACAGAACCTAAATTTAACAGTGGACCTTTTCCTGAGAGTGACAGAAGCAAAAGTATTGAAAACTACACAAGCCCTCTCTTATAAGGCTATAAGAGCTAAGAAGAGCATAAAAAATAACACAACATGTGCAAGGATAGAGTTCAACCTGGAACACATCAAAGACTGCATGGAGGGTTGTTTGGGCCATGTCCAACTACTGCAAAAATATGGAAGAGACTGAGGAGTAAAGACTTCTCAAAGCAAGAGAAGTACTTCCTGTAGATAGCAACCCATGATGCATACATGGTAGACTCCCATTGGCTCAGACCAACCTTTGGCCCCAATCTCCAGGAATGCACTATATGCAAACACTGCCAAGCCATAGAAACAATGGACTATATTCTGACAAAGTGTGAGTCTCCAGGACAGGCAAAAATATGGAAAGCTGCAGAATCATTGTGGAAGAAGAAGAATAAGAAATCCTGGTACCAGCTGGTGCTAGGAACAATTTTAAGTACATCTCAGGCAAAATTCAGGTCAGAGGAAGGGACCTCCCTCCCAGGCAAAGTGAGATTCTATAAGATCCTAATTATAGAATCAGCATACTTAATTTGGAAACTAAGGTGTGAAAGAGTGATTCAGAACAAGGACACTCCCTTCACCAAGATCAAAATACTAAACAGGTAGAAACATACTATGGATAAAAAGCTGGCTGGCCACTGACCAAGGACTATCAGACAGAATATATGGCCACAAGATAATTAGAAAGAGAGTGATTTTAGAGACCTGGAAAGGCATCCTCAAAAATAAATATAAACTACAAAGAGATTGGTTGGAACAAATTGGGGTTTTAGTGGGTATAGGATCCTTCTAAAATGCAGAGTCATTCTGCCACTCACTGCCAAATAGGCAGAGGTACTGGTTAGCTCCTGGTTGACCCATTTTGTCTGGCTATTGGACTGCAAGTGGTACATAGTAGAGGTGTGGAGGTTGACATGGAGGAGGCAGTAGAGCTCTTGAGTAAACTCTACTATTAACTGCAGAACCCAGTCAGAAGAATAGGCATTGGAGAGACTGTGGAGCTTCCACATGCTTTTGTGGTAGAGGTTAGCAGTGCCCATGATGGAACAGGTAGTATGGGTAGAAATCAAGTGAGCCTGCTTACTGCACAGGTCCACATTAACTATGATTACATTGTAGCCATGAGAGTTCAGTAGTTCTATAATAAAGTCTGCAGAGGCCACAATCCAATATGTCATGGATATTGGAAGAGGATGTAACTGTCTGACTAGGAGGTGATGTTGGAGCTTGGTCCAAAGGCACAGGTTGCAGGTGCTGGTGTAAAAGCCAATGTACCACACCATCTGGAGCCACAAGTAGTTTTGGGACACTAGCTCCAATGTCTTCTAGTAGCCTAGGTGTCTAGCAATTCAAGAGTTGTGATGCTACTCAACAATGTGCCTCCAAAGCTCTGAATCATTAGGAATATCAATACAGCTACAGAAGGTGAGAAGGTCATTCTGCAAGCCTCACTCCTTCACATGTATGGACTTAGCTCCCATGATCCTTCCAGAGCACAGAGCCAATGCAGCCTTAGCTACAGAGTCCCCTTGAGTTCCTTTCTGGTTGCCCTGACATATGTTCTGAAGTATGCTGACCTTGTCTCTCTGGCTTGGAAGTGACAGTGGATTTGAAGGTGTCAAAAGCCTCCTGCTCCATGCTTCTACACTTCCAGGCCATGTTGTTTCCAGTAACATCAAATAGAGTGCATGCATAGTGCAAAAAGTCCTGGATAAACTGCTGGTAGAAGTTGGCAAACTCCAAGAAGGCTTGTACTTCCTTCCAGGGCACCAGCCATTGAGTGATGCTAGCCACCTTCACTGGGTCCATCTCCATGGTTCCATGAGAAATGATCAACCCAAGGTATTTGATGCAGGTCTGCTCAAACTTGCACTTCTCCAGTTTGAGGTAGAGCTAGTGCTGGCAGAGGCAATCCAGGACAACTCAGGTGATACAATGATGTTTCTCTAAAGTTTCAGTGTAAATGAGGATATCATCAAGGTATACACATACTATGTTCTCTATGATCATGTCCTGGAAAATGTCATTCATCATTGTCTGAAAGGTTGCTGGACTGTTAGTAAGACCAAAGAATATTATAAGCGGCTCAAACAGTCTATAGTTGGTCTGGAATGCCCTCTTCCACTCATTCCCTTCCTGGATGTGTATGCTATTGTAGCCCCACCAAACATCTAACTTTGTTGTGCACTTTATAGGTTGTTAATAAGGTTAGAGATGAGTGGGAAGGTTCTTGACAGTCATCATGTTGAGCACACAATAGTCCTGGACTAGCTAGAGGAAACCATCCTTTTTCTTAATGAAGAACATGGGTAAGGCCATCAGAGACTTTGGAGCAAATACATCCAAACTCAAAGTTCTCCTAAAAGAACATGTCTAGCTTGTCCTGCTCCCTTAGAGCAAGCAGGTGAATTTGTAGAAGTGGTGTTGGGCATTAGCTCAATGGCATGGTCCCACTGCTTGCACTCTCAGAGTGAGTTGAATAAGGCCTTGGAGAAGGCATCCTCAAAGTTATGCAGGTAGTTAAAGTGTGCATCTTGTACAGCTTGAAGAGGGGTGTTTGCTGCAAAGGCCTTAGCCAGTCATTGGAAAGTGGTCTGGCTGGCCCATTTCTTTTGGGGTCAGTGATATCTATAAGGCAGTGGCATAGATGTGGTTTCTTACTTGAATAGCATTGTTCAGTTGCTCTGGGTTTCAAGCATGTTGAAACTCTCCCTTGCAGTTCTCTTCCTGCCCAGAGCACCTTTTGCTGTGTCTATTGTCCTCATAGAGAGCCTCTCCATAATAAAATGCCAGGGATGTAGGATCCAGGAGGTCAAGGTCCACAAAGAGGGGATATCTTACCCAACAAGCCCAGATAGCTGCATGTTCCCACATAGCAGTGCACTGCTCCTTTATTTACTTCTCTATGCAGGTGGTGCAGTGCCAAGGGCATTGACCCATGCTTACCTCTCCCTTGGCCCAATCAATCTCTGAATTGTGCACCCAAAGTGAGGTGAAGCTAAGGATTATGTTCTACTTCTCTAAGTTGATAACCATGAAAGTAGCCCACTTGGCATGAGACTTATAGTAAAGGATCAAATCTACTACAGTGCAAATAGAGCCAGCTTTATTCAGGATACCATCAATATTGTACACTGGTATCAGGAATAGGAGGAGTTAAGTAGTAAGGTGATGGTGCTCTATCCGGTCAGAGTTTACAAAGAGCCTTGTTGCTTTGGAGTCAAAAAGGGTGTTGACACTCTGGACCTGCTGGATGTCTGTGGTCTCTACTTTTACATCTGTAAAGAGACTTCCATATTCATTTCTTTCTTTTTATTACTATTTACTACTCTTTATATTTACCTATTCTCTTTTTCTCTTTTCAATTCATTACTTATAGATCTATTACTACCTTACTTACTTTATTATGTCAGCTCATGCCCCAGCAGCTGATTTGTCAGCATGCATCCCAGCAACCCATTACTTGATTGGATTATGTGACTTGCAGCATTATTTTTAAATTTCTAGCTCTGAAAAATCTTAAACTTGTTCTCTTTGAATTCTTCTCTGCTAAGTGATTAACTAGTTATTATTTATATTATACTTACCTTTTCAATATACTTTAGATTTTCCTCTGCTAGTTGTGTGATTAGCTACAACCTCTGGAGGTCACTCTTACAATATTTAGTCGGAGCATATTCAAGAAGAGAGTTTATCATAATCCACACTACTCCAGGCCCAAAACACTCATCAGGCCAAACCAACAGTTCTGGAACACCCACCAAGCACCAAACTCTCATCAACAACTCAAAAAAACACTCCCAACGTGCCAACCATCAATCCTGACATCCTGGCATGCTACTCATCTATCCCAGCATGGCCCACAATATTCTATAATTAACTCCAGTGCCTGCTTCACACCCAACTCCCTTAATAGATCTGCTGCTTAGCCAATCAGCCCCAAACACTCACCAATTACCTAGCCTCCCACACAATCAACCATAACATCCTACATAATCACTTCTGTAGCAATTTAGCACCTTAGTCAGCCCTTTTAGTGCTAACTCAGGTATGCAGTCCTGTGCACTAGACCTGATTGATGCTTTCACAACTACTGCGCTGAACCTCCCCAAACCAGTCCTAGACCTCACTATTTAAACTTGTAAGTAGTGTCCCATTACAATAGTCTTGATATTACCTTAACTCTTTTGTACTACTATCTTGTATAAGCTTGTCTGTTTAACTTGTCTGCCAATCTACTTCTTTTCTCCACAAGTCTCCTGGTCTTCTAAGTCTCTTTCTCTCCTCTCATCTCAGTTTCCTGGTCTTTGTCTCAGTCTCTTGGTTTTTTTCCTTCAACCTTGCTCACTCTCCTTCCCACTTCCTGATTTGTGAACTCAGCCTAGAACCCTGAACCTCTCTTGCTCACACTTGGATACTCTGCACATCTTCAGAGCACCTTACGCCCCCTCAAACTTCTTCCAAAACTCCTGTCTTACATTTAGAGCTACTTCCTCAGATGTTGAGTCCACCTAACAAGAACCTGCTTGCAGTTGGAAGCCTTTGTTGTCAGCAGAACCTGACAAAGTTGAGGCTACCACATAGTGCTAGGAGAGGCAACACTTCCAAGCAGGAAAAAAGGCACAATAGCTCAGCTAGCACCATTGTGTTTCTTAAGAAATTACATAATCCTCAAGTAGGAAGAGCTTTGGTTCAAACTGTGCCTGTGTGGAAAATACTTTAGACACTACATGGGTTTTTCAACACTGCCAGGAAGCTACCACTCCCATGTGACTGACTAGGGAGGCTTTGTTGCACAAGCCATAGTGAGTAACCAATCAGCATGTGACTTGATGATGCAATGTGATTACTGCACTCCTGTCCAATCAGAAAAAGAGAGTGTTGCCTAATGGGGTGAATTTGGAAGAGATCTGGTCCTGCAAATTATAATGAATTTGGAAAAGTTTTGGTTCAAAAGCCCTCAGAGAATACCAAATATGGCAATTGGGAGGGATCAAACTGTGGACCAAGTGTGTCCTAGTATGGGTGGGTGAGAAAAAGAAGGTGTCAATAATTCAATCAGGCTGCAAACATAATGTGTAGTCCATTGGATGGGCAATGGCATAGCTGTTGAGGTTGTGGTTTAGCAAAGTTTGATCAAGTACCTAGCCTAAATAGTGCAGCACATCTGTCACTTGCCAGCCTTGCTGGCCTATTCCATTGCAGGTTCCAAACCTTGAGATTGATCTCCAGAAAATACCATCTAAATGCAGGGAGGAGTTTGTCATGAGATCCTCACTGGCTGTTCAGCTAGAGAGAGCAGCAAGCTGCAGCAATTGGGTTACCAAGCCCTACACCAACCAAGCAACAGCAAGCATTGCAAAGAGTAAAAGGAGTTTAGAAATTGGGATGGCACATTAGTGGCAGATGGGTAGGGTCCTTAATATGTGGGAAGATAGTATGAACCTGGCTTAGAATTAAATTGTAGTAAAGTAGCTATGAGGCATAACTGGCACACTTGAAAAGGTGTCTGGCCAGAGTACCTACTGGAAGTGTCTATAATTACTACCTCTTACTATACTGTAGGACCTAAAATGCTATAGCTCATGTGCAATTCAAAAATAAGTCTTAAAGTAAATAAAATGGCTTATTCATTCATTCATCCCAAGCAGAGAGTCAGAAACACAATGAAAGAGGTGCAAGAAGTGCAGGAGTAGTGGTCTTGGAAGGAAGGGGTACATTGAAGAGGGTGCTTATAGTAGCAGGTGGTCACTTTGCATATAGATTTCCCCTAGGTCTCACCTGAAAAGAGCAGGAGGAGCTGCTTCTGCAACTCCTGGCAGCCTGAAACTGTGCCAGGATTTCCTTGCCCAACAAAACTCCTTCAGGTAACCTTGCTGAGGAAGTGCTCAATAACCAGATTACCATGGAGATGTTGGAGAAGGATTTTAAGGCAGCAATGAGTGAATAATACAGCCCTATTGCCTAGTGCCAATTGATTCACCTGTCTGTTAATAGATGAGACTAATACAGTATCTGCTGACTTCCTGGCACTGGCACCCCCTCTAATGTATCCCTAACTCCTGCTCCAAAGAGATGCCAGCTCCCTGCCTAGGCAGTGTAATATGCTTGGTATAATTGGCACTTGTATGGATTCACAGAGTTTAAAGGTCTTGTTTTACTTGCATAATTAATGATAGTATAGTTTACAAGAACTTCAACTTGTGATCTTGTAATGTTGATTTTTCAATTGTCAGGCAGGTGACACTCAGTTGATATGCTTGACCAGGTAATAGGAACAATATTGACTGATAACCTATCTATCTGTATCTGATGGGAGGGCTTTTTAAGCAGTACAAACAAAGTATCTATTATGTGTTGCCCTTTAGATCCTATACAAAACTTTCAACCATACATATAACCTTCTTGACTATTAGTAATACATAGTTCTGTTGCCACATTTGTTTTTATTATAATAAGTAAACCAATATAGAGCAAATGTTTACCAATCACATGGTTCTTTGTTGAACATAGTAGCTACTCCCATAGTATGTTTTATATAAAGAGGTGCAAGGTCTTCCTTTGTTTATAAGTGTGACTCTTTGATGCTGTAGTTAGATTATCATCTCCTTTATCAGTATATGTATCTTCACTGTAAGAGTCCATGAATACCTAACCAGGTTTCAAGGAAAATTGATAGCTTCCCATGAGATTGACATTCTTATCTATATTATAAGCTGTAATAATAGGAACATTTCTGAATTTAATGTCCAGTAAGAAGGGACCAATCATAGCAAAAACTATTCAAGATTTCAGAAAGGTAACATCTTTGTCAGTACATGCTTGATATCTCATATTCATTAAGGCAGTTCTTGATGCTTGGTCATCCTTACTTTCTATTATCTGCCTCATGTTCTTATGCAATATGTTATCTAGTGCTATACAACTTTCTCCAAGGCTGACTGCTATTCTACTAAGTTCAATGACCTTATGCCTATTTTTCTTGCTATACAGTGCAGTATTCTCATGTCTTGCAATTGGAGGAAGTTGAGCAAAATCTCCTGCAAAGATCATGTTCATCCTGCCAAAAGAAATATGAGTTATACTGGTAATCTGTGCCAGTCAAGCAGATATTTTGTACATGTCATGACACAAAAGCATAGGCACCTCATCAAAGAAAATGTATTCCACTCCAAGCAGACATGTTTTAATCTGTGCTAGCTGCCCTGGAGAATCATTAGTCAAATCATTTATTCCAAACATGTAATGATACATAGACCCACCCAAACAAGATGCAGCAGTACCAGTTGGTGCAACTATAGTGAACCAGTGACCTTTGCCACATGCAGCAAAGTATTTTGACATGGCTTTTAATACTTGTATTTTTCCAGTTCCTCCCATGCCCCCCATATATATTCTTAACTATTTTGGATGCAAGGCAGTGATATGATTTGTTATTATCCACAATGCTCATATCTATTCTTCATTCAGCTTGAACTTAACAATGATATCTGCTATTGTATATTCCCAAACAGGGTATATCAACATATGTTCTAGATAAGAATGATTACTAACTTTGACATTACCACATCATTGAAGGTTGCATAGTTATTGAGCTTTGAACTTGCAGGGATTGTTAACTGATGAGCTTTTAGTACAGAAGCCCACATCTTGTTAACCTTGACTTGCCAGTATGCACTTGGCATGTCTAAAACAGAAAAAGAGTAATTGTTTCTTACTTCAAATTCCTGTCCCATGAGAGATTGGTCCCATTGAAAACTAATTATGATAAATGTTATACATGCCATATCTCCATGCCTCCTGATTTTTCCTAGCCCCAATTGCTAGTTGTATATGGCATCTATTCCATAATCTTCCCAGTCACCCTGAGCTAGGCATTCTATGACATTGTGTTGTTTCATTTCATCAATGTTAATAGTAGATAGATCAAATTCTGCCAATAGTACACTGCCTTTTCTTATCTCAGTATAAAAATCATCTCAGGCATTGAAACATTTGTATTTAATGTTTATATTAGCCTTAAGCTTGCTATGAGTAGCTTAAAAGGCATGTTTATCAAAAGCAGAAGACTAGCTCTCACTATCTCATTGCAAGTCTGTGTCAGATTGCGAAGGCTTCAAAATAGTAAGTATAATGAGATAATATTCTTCTGTATTACCAATATCAGGACAAGGTAAAGTTGCATCTATAAAATTTGCCACACACTTGTGATGCAGTGAATAAACAACAGTGGCATTAGAGTCCAATAGAGGATGCTGGTTTGTAAACTATACAGTAACTTGATCAGACTGATATTGTACTTCACCCTGTAGATCCTTATTTGAATCAAATTACTTCTTATACTTTCCTAACAATTGTATCCTTTCACATTTGGCACCCCACTTATACAGCAACATGTTTTTGAGTTCAGGACTACAATAAATATAGTTACAGACAGAGGACAGGCCAACCACACATTCTCTTTTCTTGATAATTGTAATTGCTATTTTATCTGAAGTTTGATACTCATCCTTATCAATTGTGGTGTTAGTCCATGCATGCTTCACTTCTCAAACAAAACCTAGCTAATAACTATTGGTGAATTTATAGTCTGTATAATGATCTGGATTACCAAGAAAATACATACAGATCATCAGAGATCTTGCTTTCTCTTTTTAAGAAAGAGGGCCATTAACAATATCTTGATGTTTGGTACATATAGTATTTATTGCTTCAAACACTGTATAGGTTTTGAGCATCATCTTTGTGATATACTTTGTGATAAACAACAGTATGCCTTTTACCACCATTCCTGAACAAAGACTTGTAACATTGGTATTACATCTGAACAAATACCTTAATGCAGCTGTTAACATGTTTAATTAAGGTTCAGATTTTTGCATATTCAATGCCCCTGTTTCTGGATCCACTTTTGTCTGCTTAAACAGTGCTTTTGGAATGCAAGCCTTACATTTGCCTCATTTGTTATTTAAACAAGCTTTGTTCTCTTTATTTTTTTTGTGCCATCAGGTTTATAGGCAGTATAGCATGTGTAAACATTAAACTAAAATACAACATCATTAACAGTGTTTTTGAATGAGTTCCACTAAGCTATTAATTCATTATATCAGGCACATTCTTGCAATAGTACTTTTTCATGACACACATTGTTATGTTCTTTAGCACATTGGTTGTTTTGTAAAGTCATATTTGATCCATTCTTGTGCTGTTCAATATATTGACTCTTGCCATGCCGATGGTTATTACAGGTGTTATTTTGCATTTTGGACTTATTATGATAGTCAACACATTGTAAAGGACTAACTAACTCACTATTGTTGTCAGGAGACCCACCTTTCATCTCCCCTTTTTATCTTTTAATTCTTTTCTGGCCACCTCTACTATAATTTTTCTTTATGCATTTCCTCAAGCCCTACCAGCCAGTATTACTTTTACGCCTTTAGCTGCACTGGTTTTCTGTCTGTAATTCAATTATTGTTGATTTTCCAGCACAGCCACATTGAAACCTTTCTTTTATTGCTCATTTTAATCCTCTACTCCTTTAACAGTCTCCAGGTTTCCACTATTTAGGTTAGGATTGAGGCTTTCTGTTATTTTGTACAGTAGCTCCTATGCATCCAGAGCCTTGGAAGTGCATAACACCTTTAGCATAGGAAATCCCCAGAGTTGTTCTCTTTGGATCTCCCTTTGCCAGACGTGTAGTTACATCTGTACAACCTTAGATTAGTACTGAATATACTTTGAATCTTCCTCTGCCAGCTGTGTGACTTAGCCATAGCCTCCAGAGGTTGCCCTTGCAATTGTCCTTTTTGATATTTTTAAATGTATGCAAACCTTTTATGCTGTTATTGGATAGAACATGTTCATTGTTTATTTTATCTTTGATACATGAATGTATTGGAGGATTGGGCATAGCCATAGTGCAAGTAGGATCAATATAGTCCTGAAACTTTTTGTTTAACTTGACCTGATCCATAACATTATCAAATGTTCCAGTAAAAAATTGCCCATGAAGGTAGATTTTAAATATTCAACAAAAAAGTGCTGGAAATCAAATTTAGGATCCATAATTTTATGCTGAACCTCTTTAGGCAACAGGCTTTCTTAAAGCCATAATAATATATGCAAATGTAGAGTAAATCATCCTTGTTGCTCTATAGTTCTATAATATGCTATATAGGCCTTTGTAGTCTGAACTAGCATCAAGTACATGCTTGATAAATGCAGATACCATAAAGTGAAAAAGTCTGGCCTCCACTTTAGAATTACATGCAATGAGGCAATAAGCTTTGTCTGATGGTACCAAGACCTCTGGGCAAAAAGGTATGTTGTCATTAGCAGAGTACAAACTTATACAATGTCTAATATCTATTAGGAACAATGTAATAAACTAAGATGGTGCACCTTTGTCAGTTATCAGAGACTAGATGTTATTTTGCATGAGATTTTTGGATATTGGTGCCCCATTCATATGTTCAAATACAGCATTAATATTTTGTAGCACTCTAAAACATGCACATTCATCATCAGTCTTAGGCTTGACTATTTCACCTTTTGCTATTTTTTCAGCCATATTTTTCACCACTTCATGGTTAGTATTCACTATGTGCTCAGCAATCTTCAAGAAGTCATTTCTTTCAATAGCCAAAAAACCACAGTAGTTGCTACATGGACTTGCTCATGACTAAAGGCAGACAGAAAATCAGTATCTTTCTGAAACCTTTTGTTATGATACATAAGTAAGTTAGCTTTATGTATCTTAACAGACACATTTTTTTCGCCACATCTTAGACCACCAAGGCCATATAGAAACAGCCATGAAAACATCTAAGGGTATACTTCAGGGCTTCTTATCCAGTTAACAGAACAAGACAAATGACCAACAAGTAAGGCTTTATTATTTGTTTGCCAATACTTGAAAGCAATACTTTTGAGTTGATCATTTGTTTTAGTGGATAACTCTTCACCAGTTAATCTATGAATAACAAACAAACAATCTCCTGACAACACACCATTATTGCCATCTACTGAATATAAGGCAAAATCAACAGTTATAGTTTCATTGAGTGCCTCACAGTAAATAATTAATATGAGAGGTTCCATTTCAGAATACTGACAAAGATTTTCCTCTGAAATTTCCACATCAGTGTAGGCAGAGTGATTAAGTTTAAGCCACTTTAACACACATTTTACAATATTTCTACATACAAGCAAAGGTAGTTGTTGTAGATCTGCACTGGTAGGCTGACAAAGATGGATAAACAGAACAGCCAAAATATTATCCATTTTTTCTTAAAGAGGAGGTAGCATATTGTATATTTTTTTGACCAGAAAATTAAAGGCTATCAAATGAGCATTTATTTTATTAAGACCAGACATGGATATGTAAGCATAGCAAAGAGATCTTTGAATCTCAGCAACAAGCAACTGCTCAACCTAATCAAGATTCTTCAAAACCTCAAGTATGGAGTCTAACCAAAAACTATTAGCAAGGGCATATTTGGGAATCTTTTTTTTAAGTACAAATGATCTACAATCAGAACATACTGCTTTACACATGTAATTCAATACTGGATCATGTAGTTCTCTGTAGAATTACAAGAAAAATGCTTTTCTGCTCTTGTAGCACCTTCTACATAGAATATCTCCATCAACCCTCTCAATCTTTTGAAGAGTTTTATATTCCTGAAAAAAATATTAAATGCCACATACTGCACAACCAGATCTCTCCACATACTCCATGGTAGTGTTGTCACAGAAATCACAGATTATTTTTGTTGTTAGTTCCTAAAACAAAAGCTTAGGCAGAAATTTGTATAGAGTGACATCAGATACATATATGACTTTCTTATTTTTGCAAGCAGCTGCACACCTCAGGTTGTTTCTAGCCTGTGCTCCAAGCTTGGGTTTCAATACAGTCATTCAGCTAGCACATTTAGAGTAATTATGAGAGTTGAAAACATTTAGAAATGTTTTTTTGAAATTATGGGGCAATGCAATTCCATGAGTTCTTGAAATAGCACAGAGTTGTTTAATAGTCAAACAAAAAGCAAAGCAAAAAGAGGTAATTCAACATGAATGAAACCCAATTCCACAGAATGCAATAATAATCCTATGCTTCACAAATCTAAATTCATAGCGTTTATCTGGCTGATCATACTTGGCATGAGATCTTCAATACTAGCAAAAGAGAATGTGTATCTCCTACCACCTCCAATCAAGAAATTGTGTGGGATTGCCTTTTCCACAGTCAAATTCAATAAGGTAGTTTTCGGCTTTAAGATAGTTGACAAGGTACAACATTGGAAACAGCTGTATGATGCAAATAGTTTCAATGCATGCATGGTGCTACATTTGTTGGGCAACATAATGCCATGATACTGGGCAACAGCATGCAGTTGCTGAGAATTCAAATAACATGCCAAGACAAACAAAAGTAATTCAGTGTGTATATAGCCTAATTCAACTAGGTAAATTGATAAATTTTCATAAAGAATGTAGTCAACAAAGTAGTATTTAACATGGTCTAGTTGGAAAATTTTGAGCCCAATATATAGGGTTTTAAAGTAGCCCACATAAATGAACACTGAGTATCAACAGATTGTTCACAACTGGAAGAAAACAGTTGAATAAAGGAGGAGTACCAGGGCCTAAGTCAGGTGGGGAGGTGGCAAACAGGGGTGTGGAGTATCTGGGCATGCTGTAGAGGGCCTCTGGACCAGAGTTAGGATATTTGTTTTGCTATAAGGGCAACCTCCAAAAGTTGTGGCTAATCACACAACTGGCAGAGAGAAATTCAAAGTATATTAGAAACTGTTGCAATTCAACAGAAAGGTAGCTAATCACCTGGCAGAGGGAAATCTAAAGAAAACAAGTCTAAGAATTTCTCTGCTAGTGCACAGCACATCAGGCAGATGTGGGGGCATGGGAACTTACTGTACAGTATGACTGCATTCAAAACCTAGCCACAGAATAGGTCTGGAGATGTCCAGACCATTACAGAATGATCTTGGGTATCTGAAAATAGAAGTCTCCTGACAAGAAGGCATAGTGTGCATATACCTTGATAATATCCTCATTTATACTAAGACCCTAGAGTAACATTGCCATATCACCTGGGTTGTTCTAGATCATCTGCACCAGCACCAGCTCTATCTCAAGCTCAAGAAGTGCAAATTTGAATAGACCCACATTGAGTATCTGGAGCTAATCATCTTGCATGGAATGATAGAAATAGACCTGGTAAAAATAGCTGGCATGAGCCAGTGGCTGGAGGCAGACCAAGAAGAAAGTACAGGCCTTCTTGGGGTTTGTCAACTTTTATTGGCAGTTCATTCAGGACTTCTCACACTATGCACCCCTTATTTGACCTCACTGGGAAAAATGTAGCCTGGAAGTAGGGAAGTGCAAAGCAGGGAGCTTTTGATGCCCTCAAGTCAACCATCACCTCCAAACTAGTCCTGGTCTTCCTGGACAACAATTACCCTTTCCATCTTGTGGCCGACAGCTCCAACTTTATAATGAGTGAGGTTTTATCCCAAAAATTCCCAGAGGATGGCAAGTGGCACCTGATCACCTTCTACTCCAAAAGTCTCAATGCTATAGAGTGCAATTATAAAATTCATGGCAAGGAGATGCTGATGATTGTCCAGTCCTTAGAAGAATGGCACTGTCATGACCCACACTACCCCTAGGCCCTGGACACTCACCAGGCCAACCCAACAACCCCAGGACACCCCCCTGACTGCCAGACCCTTGTCAACAGTCCAAGAAACACTCCCAACACACTATTTATCAATCCTGACACCCCAGCATGCCACCCATCAATCCTAGCACCTGTCTTGCACCCAACTTCCTTGATCAACCCACCTGCTTGGCTACCCAACCCCAACCATTCACCAATCACCTAGCCTTTTGCACAATCAACCCTGAATGCCCTGCACAATCATCTCCAACACCATTCAGCACCTTGAATATACAGCCCTAGCTCTGATCAACACCTCTGGAACTGAACCTCCCCAAACCAGCCCCAGATCTCCTTATTTAAACCCATAAATAGTGTCCCATTACAGTAGTCTTGATATTACTATTATTTTGTTGTACTATCGTCTTATACAAGCTTGTCTGCTTAACTTGTCCGCCAATCTACTTCTTTTTCCCACAAGTCTCCCAGTCCTCTAAGTTTCTTTCTCTCTCTCTTTGTCTCAGTCTCCTGGCCTTTGTCTCAGTCTCCTGGTTTTTTTCTCTCTACCCCTGCTCACTCTTCTTTCTGCCTCCTTCATCCCAGACTCAGCCCAGAACCCCAAACCTTTCTCACTCACACCCTGGTACTCTGCACATCCCTGGAGCACCTTATGCCTCCTCAAACTTCTTCCAGAGCCCCTATTCTTTATTTAGAGCTGCTTATTCAGATGTTGAATCTGCCTAGTAAGAACTGACTTGCAGTTGGAAGCCTCCATTGTTAGTAGAACCTAACAGGCACCACTTCTTAGAAGCCCTTCTCCCAGTATCTGCTGCACATTGGAGTGTAGCCTCTGTGGACTTCAGTGTGGAGCTACCAGACTTTCATAGCTATGACACAATTATAGTTGTTGTGGACTTGTGTAGCAAGTGAGCCCACTTCATCCTGACCTACACAACCTACTCTGCCATGAGAACCGCTAACCAGGCCTGGGAATATTCTATCCACAGACTGCCTTTGTATATTACATTGGTGACTGTGCTATTACTAATACTATTTACTAATTGGGTGCCAGTATGTAATAGACTATAACTAACAATAATTGATGCTGAATAAAGTCTATGCATGTGACTTATCAAGGCTAACTACTAGAAAACAGAAGAGGATAGGATGGGCTGAGCAGTTATGTGAATGGGCTAAGAATGGGCTCATTGTCAGACTAAGCTTGAAATAGAGTTGGATGTGGTTAGGAGACCTGTCCCCTAACAGCCTCAGAAGCATAGGAAACAACTGTACAGGACAACAGAAAATTGTAACTTGGAGGCTGGGATTGAGCCTTGAGTGAGCCTTTAGTTACACATACTTGGAGCCCTAACCAAAAAAAATAAGGTTTGAGTAGAGGTTGAGTTGGGGAGGGTTTGGGGGCAAAGCCCCCAATGAGCTATGAAATTTGTGCCTTTGGCACAAATCATAGCTCATTATATAAGAGAGGCAGGAAGACTTCAGTTATGTAAGCTGTTTCTAAAAGTAATATCAATAAATAAAGTTGAAAGAATGTGAGCAGTAAGATGTCAAAATAAATAAAGAAATCAGGAAATGAATAAAGGAGGAGAGAAGCAATAAGGAGTGAAATAAGAAGTCCCCTGACACTCAAAATAATAGCGTTGGATCAGGGTCCTTAGTTTATTATACAATATGTGAAGCATATGTGGCAGCACTTGGGAATTAAGCCTGTCCTGTCTGTGGTGCATCATCCACAGCCCAACAGGCAGATGGAGAGGTTGAAAAAGGAACTTGAGATCTATCTGAAAGTAGTTATTGATTACTATCAGGATGACTGGATGGACTGATTACCATTCACAGAGTTTGTGTATAATAATTGAGTAAGCATAGCAATAGGAATGTCTCCATTCTATGCCAAGTATGCCTAAAGTCCAATGTTTTCCATAGACCCTGTTAATTTGCAGATGTCTCAAGAGCAGATATCCATCTTAACAAGATTTGAAAGGTCTAGGAGGAGTTGAAGGCATTGTTAGAGTTGTTGAAAGCAATAACAAAGTGTTTTTACAACATGTGGGTTGGTGAGGCATGAAATATGTAGTGGGGGACCATAGATTTATGTTCAGATTGGCTAAATGGTAAACTGAACTTCAAGAGGTTTAGCCCTTTCAAGTGGCACAGAAAATATCAGACACAGTGTACTGTTGTCAGGGGACTTCTATTTCCAGATGCCCAGGATCATTCTGCAATGGTCTGGACATCTCCAGACCTACTCTAGGCTAGGTTTTAGACATGGTCATGCTGTACAGCATCTGCCTGATGCATTATGCACTAGCAGAGGAATCCTTAGACTTGTTCTCTTTGGATTTGCCAGGTAATTAGCTACCTTCCTGTTGAATTGAAACAGTTCCTAATATACTTTGGATTTTCCTCTGCCAGTTGTGTGATTAGCTGCAACTCCTAGAGGTCACCCTTACAACTGTTTGGCACTGCTAGACAGTTGGATTATTCATGATGTTTTTCACATCTCTTACTTAGTCCTAGCATGCAAGGACACAATCAGGAGCCCCCACTGCCAGTACAGATGAAGACTGGTAATGAGATTAAGATCAAGCAGATTCTTCACAAGAAGAGGACATGAGGCAGGGTGAGGAGTTTTTAGGTGCAACAGAGGGGATACAATTAGAGTGAGTATGAATGGCTAAAGGAGTATGATATGCTTCACATGTTAGAGGCCATTCAGGAGTTCAGGGCAAATGAATGGCTGTGTAGAGAGAGGCAGCAGGAGGGAGTAATAACATTGGGTGAGATTTCCTTTTTTTTTACTTATTTCTATCTTACAAGGGGAAGGGGGGGGTGTGTTATGATATACATGTGACCTACTCTCCATATTCCTGTAGTTAGTAGTTGTACTCTCTATCTTAGTCCACTCCATTCTTAAGTATATCATATTATTGTCATATCTAATGACTATCATAATACATACTTTGCTAATAACACATTGTGTTGTGACTCACAGTTTAAGCCTTACACTCAACACATAGCAAACACAAGAAGATTTGGTGATTACTGGGGAAATAACAATGTAGCTAATGACACAATGACACACTAATAGAGACACATACTACAAGGCAGGAAGTTCCACAAGCTGCTTCACTAATCAAAAGCTATGTTGATGAAATGGAGCATCCAGTTGCCCATGATGTAGATCATGTCCTGAGTTCTTTTGAAAGGCACATAAATAGCTAGATTACACATATAATACATGTACAATAGCTAGGAGATTGAAAAGACATCCTTTCCTATCATTTTAAGACCTTTTTTTTTTCATTTCCATACCAGACCATACTCCTTCAAAACCCATATCTCCAGGTGTCCACCAAGGAGGTATGGGTTACAAAGGAGTTGACTGTAGTAAAACCAATCTTTCATATCCCTATAACACATTTTCTCAGGTTCCTAACCTGCTTCCCAGTCCTTTGGCAAGTTTTAATAGATGGTTTGCTGGGAATGATATTTTTGCCAAGTAGTACCAATATGACCTGACAAGTTAGACTGCATGCATCATTTTCAGTGGTTGTTTGAGGATGTTGTAAATGTCAGAATGGGAGAAGTTGCCTGTTTTGAACCAATATTATCATGCTAAGAACTTTTATTTGGAGCTGATTTGATTGCATTCAAAGTACTATTCAAAGTACCAAAAAGGATTTGCCCTTCATCAACCTGCGAAACCCATCCATCCTTTGTGTCTAATTCTAGTTTGGTTAGAGTGAACAGGCATTGCAAACAAGTACACTCTTCCTTACAGCTTATTTCATTCCAAGGTCTATAAATCTTGGGTTTATTACCCTTGACCCAGCCATTTTTTGTCCTCAATTTTTGCTGCATTTTCCCCACGCTCATGTGATGACCTGATGTTCAATCCTCTGTCCTCAATTTTTGAGCATTAGCTCAAACACGATCTCTATCTGCACTAAAAAGATAAATCGAGAACAAGCCATTGGCTCTACAAGGGATTAATACTTGTATCGACAATGTCAAAAATGTAAGGTCACATGGCTGTATTGCTCCAGCAGAATGTATTGAACTCTTCAATTACAAAACTGTGTCAATGATTCCCAAACACTTGGGCAATACACCGCTGGAGTTCAATAGGGGAAGTGGTGGCGGATGTGGAAAAAGCTTCAAGGCATATAGCCAGGCACCCATAATTGTCTTTATGATTCACACATTCACCTTGCAATGTGTGTTTATGGTGTGATCCATAATCATACTATTATTGCCGGTAGCCAATAACTGTCAGGTTCCGCTGACTATGGGGGCTTCCAACTGCAAGCGGGTTCTTACTAAGCAGACTCGATGTCTGAAGGAGTAGTCTCAGACAGAGAGTGGGAGTTCTAGAAGAAGTCCAGAAGGGTGGAAGGTGCTCCAGAGATGTGTTGATGCGCCCAAAATTTAGCTAAATGCTTTCCTAGTAAGCTGCACTTAGCCTTGTTTCACATTGGGCTTGCGAAGTGTTGAGGGAGTCCCAGGCAGGTCCTAATTACTTGGTCCTAGAGTGTGATGTAAAGTGGAGAGGATGTTGCCGTCGATTGACGGCAGGCAGTAAGAGTTCAAGAAGGACGGTAGACAACACGTAATAAGCTTACAAAGCTTCTAATTTTTACTGTTGGCACTAAGAGGTGGCAAGCGTTGGCGCCAGCGACAAAGGTGTACCTGTATGGTACCATTCAAGATGTGGAACAAAGGCCGCACTGAGAATCTTTGTCAGGGATGGAGTCGGGCAGAGTCGCTAATTGCTTAGCACCTCGAGGGAGCTCTTAGAGATCTGAACTTGGGTGTGAAGGTGCTGGGTGCAATTCGATTCTTCTCTACTGACAAATGGTAAGGTATTTATAGTAAGTGATGGCGGCAACTTAGTGAAGGGTTGGCAACGACTCTAATAGTCGCCGCTAATGAAATGTAAGTAAAAGGTCCGATAATAAGACTATAAAAAAAGGTAAATGATACTCAGGGAGCGTCATGCAGGCGGTTAGCTTGGGTGTGCTACCACATAATGTGCAGGGCGTCAATCAAAGTCTTGACAAGAGTAGGCGCTAAATTGTAATGTGGTGTGTGGTGGCAGTGATTGAAAGTGCCAGCTGTTGATTATCTGTCATCATTGAGTCAAATATGGACATATTCTGACTTGAAGAGGAAGGCCAAGCTGGTGGAGTGTGGAGCCTGTATGTGGGGGTGATGGCATGGTTTTCATTAATCATCCTGGTGGGAGTGGCATGTGCAGGTAGGGGGTGTGATGCATCATGTGACCAGGGTGCATCAAGTTTGGAGATATTGGAGCGCTTCTCATGAAGAGGAGAGCCTGTGAGCTGATGATGTCTGGGCGGCAAGGGTGATTGTCACATGAGTGGTTCTACCGTTGCCTGTAGGTCTCGTAGTTGGCTGCAAGGATGCATTGATGCTGCATGGGGACTTGTTTGTAGGGGCTGCTGGGGTCTTGCTGCCTTGGGTCAGTGCTGGTGTGTTAAAGGCTTAAAATGTGTTGGGCCAAACTGGGGGCTCATCAGCGTGAAGTACTGGGAAATGAGCAAGAGGGAGTTGGGGTTCTGAGTAAAGTCTGGAAATGGGGGGAGTGGGAAGGGAAGTGTGCAGAGGTGAGATAGGAAGAACCGGGAGACTGAGACAAAGTCTGGAAAACTGAGGTGAAGGGAGGGAAAGAGACTTAGAAAGACTGGGGGACTTGAAGAGAAAAGAAGTAGATTGGCAGACAACTTAGCCAGACAAGCTTGTATGGAATGGTAGTATGACAAAGTAACGGCAAAGGTAATATCAAGACTACTGTAATGGAGTGCTAGCTACAGGCTTAAATAGTGGGGTCCAGGGCTGGCTTGGGGAAATTCAGTCCTGGGGGTGGTGATCGGAGCCGGTGTGTGGGGCTGTGTGCCCGAGGTACTGAATGGTGTTGGAGAGAGTGCTGGGGGTGATTTTGCAGGATGTTTGGGTTGATTGTGCAGGACGCCAGGTGATTGGTGGGTGGTTGGGGTCAGTCAGCCAAGCAGACAGGTCGATTGAGGAAGTTGGGTGCGAGGCAGCCATCTGGGTTGATGGGTGGCATGCCAGGGTGCCAGAAGTGATGGCTGGCATAGCAGAGGTGTTTCTTAGACTGTTGACAAGGGTCTGGCAGTCAGTGGGTGTCCCCAGGTTGTTGGGTTGGCCTGGTGAGTGTCCAGGACCTGGGGTTGGTGTGAGTCGTGACAATAACCCATAAGCAGTAGCAACACAGAGGCGTTGTATCCTGATAGAGTACATGGCATGGTAGGAAAAGAGAGCAAGGGCTGTGCAATGCCATGTTGGAAGATTAAAAGAATTAGACAAGCAATGATCTTCTATGAGGGAAGCGGTCTAGGTCCGACACTCTACACAATGGACAGAGCTCAACAATCAGCATCAGATTGATGGTACAGAGCTAGTAGCAGCAGAGGAATTGAAAACAATGGAAATGGAGAGGGACCCTAAAAGTGTGCTTATGTCTAAAAACATGGGAAAAATACCACATTTTAAATGGTTAGGATTGGCACATGTAAAACAAATGGTACGTGATGTTTTAAAAAAAAAGGGGTCAAAAGGTCTGGCCAAGACATTCATCTAAGGAAGAGAATAATAATCTGGTGCTTCAACGTCTAGCCAGGACTAAGTGAATTGTCTTTGCATACAAAACAAGGTTTCTCTAGCAATGAGGCAAATTGCCTAATCCTGCAATTCCAAGTCAATCACATAATTGTTATGATTCAACATACTGTCACATATTTGCTTCTAATCCAGGTGAGCAACAACAATAGCCACAAAAGAAGGACATACCGTTGAGTACCAGTGGCAAACAAGGTAGTAAGAAATGGGTAGAAATCCCCAATCGCAGAACATTTGCTGTAACGTGAACTGCAATTTGTTCCACAGCAACAGGGATACAGGGTATCCGACATGCAACTTCAACACCCAGGCTTTAAATATGACTCGGCACTGTATTTGTATGACATGGATACCAGTATATCTAACTCAAGCAGCAAGAGTTGTGTCATACCCAGCAAATGCCTCATATGAATTGTTATTCAATCATATTGGGAGATCCAAACAGAAAACGTACCCTTGTAATCCATAGATGGTGCCCATTAACTTTGACTATCAGCATTGTAAATAGCTCAGCATGCTCAATCATCACACCCAAAATCAATATCTTAATATGGCTCACGCTGAGTGTGCTAGCATATTTAGTACAACTATGAGTGGTTGAACATGCACAAAAACCATTGATTAAATAATAAATCAGAAGATTTTTATTGTCTGCATTTGAAATCTGCATGGTCAAAACATGGTCAGCAATGCATCAATACAATACAACAAATTATCAGAAAATGGGGCCAAGGGGAATGGCCCCCCTAATAATTGAATGAGAATAGTATTTTCTTTTCAACAGAGATGCAGGGGTTTACATGCTGGTTTGAACATGAAGGAGGTCCTGTATCACAATGTGGCCAGGAAAGTCACAGCTTAGACATCATGTGGGATAAGATTATGAAATCAGTTGCTAGAGCAGAAACATCATGTAATTATGAGTTTGATAGAAACATCATGTGACTATGAGTTTGATATTTGGTTATCTGCATAGTCACATAATGTCTCTGCTCCAGCAGCTGATTTCATAATCTTATGCTGTGTGATGTTTAAGCTGTTGCCCTTTACTTGGGCCTACTCTTTACTGGTGATTGCTTGTATCTATGTCCATGTTGTTTGCCTGAGATGTTACTAAGTCCCTTAGCTTTCTTTTCAGTCTACCTTCTTTGCTACACTTGTCTGACAAAACCATCTATTATGTGTGTAAGTGGACATCTTGCATGTGTGTTGGATGTGCCTATCTGACTTGATCTTTTGTAGAGGAACCTTTCTGGCTTGCAAGCCTCATAGCTACAGTATAATGTCAGACAGTCTATACCAACGCTGGATTTTGAACCATACTAATAGTATCTTTCCATCTTCAATTTGTTTGGCTTTAGAAAATTGTACTATATTGTCTTTTGTAATTATGAATCCTTTCAGTATAATCTTCTCTGACAGCCTGTAAGGATCCAGATCTTTGTCCATCAGGTAGTGAACTTGGTCCATCGCTGCCTCTACTTTCAGAGTGAATATATGATTTGTGATGTCAATGAACTTGTTGTCTTGTCCAGCATATGCATTCTTCCATTGCTCAAGATGTCCCTCAGAGAATTTGTGGTCAAAAAGATCCCAAATTAATCCTGCGCTCTTTATTACGTCTTTGAAATGTTGGGGCCCAAGGTCCGCCAAGCTTGACTGATTGTTTCATATACTTGATTTGCTTGTATTTGCTATATGATGGACTACTAACAATCTGATGCAGACCATTCACCCTATTCATGAATCTTTTCTGAGAGAGAGTAAGTCTTTGCCGCTTATAGCACTATACACTATAAATATCAACTCCTTGTCTGACATCTTACTGTCTTTGTGAATATGAAGCAAATGCCACAAATGAAGTTGTAAGCATTCTTTCATGGTAACTGCATTGGCCCACTGAGTATCCTACTTGGTCTATTAATGTGACTGTTAAAATTAATGCTTGATATGACTTACCCCAGCTAGTTTAGCAATAATTATCTCATTCTCATTGCTTTTGCTTATTGCAAGTTCCAGCATGGCTTCTATCAGTGGTGGAATAATATGTGAATTTTTCAGGCGTTAACAAGTTACTCACTAGCATTTTCTTGTCGTACTTGGATGTGAGTGCCATGGTTGTTCACTAATCCACTGTGCTGGCTTGTTTTCAGTAACGCAGTTCTCTGATTGGATTATATTGCCATGTAATTGGGCCCAGGTTCTTACATACCATCTGTTGTTCTCTCACTTTCATGTTCTCATTGTTTCCTTCTTGTTTCTATTTGCAGTACTTATTGTTCTTCCTTCCTTGGTTGAAAAGTTGTCTGCCTTTGTATCAATGGTTGTGGCCTTATGTTTAAACTCTACATCCTCTGTTGTATTTGCCTTTTATGACATATTCTGCTGCTGCAACACCTGCTTTGATCTGATCTGGTTTTGCTATTCTTGCTCTACTTTATTTCTGTCTGCCATCATGTTAATTGCTTTACCTTTTTTTTTTTGAAAAGACCCTCTTTTTTTTTTTTTTCTCTTTTCTCAGTGTTTTTTCTCATACATGCCTGCTTTCATTTTCTCAGTCTTTGTGCTCCATGGCCACATTTCAATGGTTGATTTGGTTTTTGTGCATATGTCAGCTTTCTTTCAATCCTCATCCAGTCACTGTTTCCTGCTGGTCTCTGCTTTCTCTATTTCTCTGTATCTCGCTTGCTCTCTGCTATTGACTTGATCTTGTATTTTTCATGGCGCCCTGCAAGAAAACTAAAGAACAGAGGGTTAAGACCCTTGTCAATTAGCTCAAGACCATGTATGTTTATTGGCAGGCTTTCTGTTGACTCATTGTCTTATGTTTGTTAAATTTCAGGGATGCCAATAAATTGGGATTGTGTGCTTTGTTCTCTTTATCCTATTACCATCTTTTTTTGAGACATTTATAGGATTTTTGAGAGTGTAAAAGCTGTGTCCATGTCACAGGAACTCACTGTTTTATTGTCTTGTGTCCTGCTTTTACTTTGTGTCCTGCTTTTACTTAATTATTGTTGCAAGTATTTTGCCTGACAGTAGTTCTCCAGGAAAACACAAGACTCACAACCTGTGTATTCTATCTTTCTTTGTATGTTATTTGTCAAATACTTAATTTGTTCAGTCCAGAAAGTATTCTGTCCACCCCTTTGCTGACAAAGAAGAAGAAACATACTACAGATGTGTATACTCCTATGTTGTATGACTTGTTCTTGACCCCTATTTTGAGGGACCATATAGCTGGCTTGACTGCCGCTGACTATCCTAGCACCAGTTTATCCTCTAGCAATGGATTGACCCCTAGCAGTTGTTCTTTGTGTGTAAATGTTATTCCGCTTTTGATTCTAAAGGTTATTCTGTGTTAGGCGTAAATGTACACTTACCAAGAAGGCCATGCAGTCTGCTGAGTCCCTGAAGCCCACCAAGAAGATAGTCAAGGCTAAACCTCATAGTCTGTCACTTTCCAAGTCAGCTTGTGTTTCCTCAAAGCGCAGTGTTGTTGTCTTCATGGATAGTGAAGACAATGAGTTACCTAAAGTCTCACAGTCTGATTCTTTTTATGTTCTTATTTATTTTGATTGATTGTTTTTCTGTAGTATCTTCAAGGAACTTCATAGTCCATCCGCTATGGATGCAACACAAATCGTTGATGACAATTCTGTCTATGGCAATGAGGTCAACAAAGAACAAGTTTCTCCCCCTTATAATATCTATAATAGTGATGCCTTGTCTAACATCATTAAAGACGACGCATCTTCAGAAGTGGAGGTATTTGTCACTTCTTGTGACTTGCCTCCTGAATCTTCTGGGGCCTCCAATGATGAAGCATAGGTTTTTGTTGGTGTGCAGTAGAAGTGACAATAACTTTTTCTAAAGTAGCCCAGATATATCTACTGATCCCTCTGATGATATTCCTGAATATGCCATCATGCAGCCTGCGATCCAGGAAGATTTCATGAAAAAGACCTATATTAATCTGAAATACTTGCTGTATGTCTTATACTTATTGATTTGATTTTATTTGTTTTAAAAATATTTATTTATTTATATTTTCTAGCAAGCAGCTCAATGTTCAGCCATTTGGCTATGATAAGATAATGAGTAATGGAAAGATTCGTTATGCTTGTATCAGTGCAGTTGCTAAATATATGAGTGCAGAAAATTGGACATTAGTTCTTCCTACTTTCACTGTTCTCTTGCATATGTTTTATTTTATTTTATTAGTTACTTGTCTAACTCTCTTCTGTTTGAATGTTATGTGTTCTATGTTAATTTTGCAAGGATAGATCCTGTGCTACTTAACTGTCCTAGGCACCGTCTGACGCTTTGGAACTTAACTGGCCCATTCTGCATCTCTCTCGCATTCGGTGTTGTTTCTTCCTCTTATCTCTTCAAAAGTTCTTCTTTGGTTGATAATCCATTCAACAAATATGGTCAGCATTGTCTGGAACTTGTACTGTTCCATCAGGAATCTCTTTATTTGTTTGCCATATTAGGTCTTGTTATGAATTTGTCTGATGGTGTTCAGGGTACGGTTTCCAGTAATGGTATTGCTTTTATAATATGTGGAGAAGGAAAGACGCCAAAGTATAATGTTGGTACATCATAATCAACTGGTTACTTACCCAGCCTCTTGATTATTATTAGATGCTGAATATGCCATGCCAAAGTTAAAGACAACCCATCTTGCTGATACTGCGCATTCTGCCAATATCCAGTTGATATTTACTGAAATTGATGCTTCTATATTTGCATCTCCAAGCATTACAGATTTGTATAAGCCCATTGTTGAGTTTGACCAGAAAATTTTGTCCATTGTACCACGACATGTCCATATATCTGTTTTTGAAAACAAAATTTCTGTTGAAGTGCCCATGTATGATGGAAGGGCTGAAACGGGACGTCCATTCTGCTCTACTCTGAGTAACTTTGATGCCTTACCTTCTTGGCATTCTTATAAGAAGAACACGTCAGAAATCCTGGAAGGATTGGTTGTTACTGTGGGATTCAGTCTCAACTGGTATGAGTCTGGGGGTTTAAAGTCTGTTTATGTTGCTTCTCATTTTCTCTTTGATTGACTTTTGTTTGCATAGGTATCTTACTTTTAACTTCCTGTTTGCCATACTCCTTCATGATCCCACCTATGTCATGAAAGTTGTCAAATCCTCTTCTTCTAATGTGTCTGCTAAAGGCAATGGTAAAGCCAAGGCATGCAAGTGATTGAATCATTTGTTTCAGTGTATAATTTTCATTCAAAAAAAAAAAAAAAAAAAAAAAACATCTGCTTTTCTTTTGTACTCAGATGTGTGTGGATGGACAATGTATATTTGTGATGATTTGTTGAGTTGCTCATAATCAATGATATTCTGTTTTGCTGATGCAGTAATGTGCTTAATGGGTAATGAATCATTCATTGTATCACGTTATTTAGCTGGTGGTAGCTGACTAACCTTGTGCTCATGTCCTGAAATTTTCACCTGCTGTAACCACAATGGCTGTTTCTTTCCTCTCACATTTGGGATACTTGGTTTCTCTCTTTATTTTATGCTATTTCTGCACGATGCATTTTCTTGTAATCTATGTGGCCTGGTTATTGTTCCAAGGATTGTGGCCTTATTATCCTATCTGCCTTGTTATCTTTTTGATTGTTTCTTATTTTTGCATCTTGTTTTTCATTGTATTCTTGTTCTATGTTGGCTGTCATCTGGTTGCTTATTCAGTGCTTTTTTTCACTTTCACTTATTATCATCTTCCCAATCCTATAGTTCTACTTGCATTGTCCTAATTCTAGCCTTGTCCAGCATGACTAATACTATTTATGCTGCCTTCTAAGTCATGTGATTATCATTTGTTCCTGGAATCTATTTGTAATTTGCCTGATCATGTGATATGTTAACTCATTAAATTGCGCATTTTACATGTTTTGTTCTTTGCCCTTCTGTTGTCTTGCCATGGCTACTGGACTTGCTTCTCATCATTCTTGCATTGGCAATCCTAGATTTACTGCTCATTTGTGGTTCTCGGATGTTGTACCAATGTCTCTTGATCTGCCTTCAGATTTTGCAAACACTCCTGTTGCCGTATATTCTTAGTGTTATCAGTCTATTCTTTGCTATATCTCATATTGCATAGGATTTGGCACTTGCACTGTTTCACGGTGAATGCAATATGGATATTTCCAACTGGTCAAATATATATAGTGTCTTCCAAGATGTAATGCTGGACGTTCCTGTTACCTGTGTACCCAAGGACAAGGTCCTTAATGTGTATTTCAAAGTTATGCTGTCATATAGGGTATTAGATGTGTACTGTCTTGTCAATGGATCGACTCTTTGTCCACCCAGTACTTCTGGTCCCATTGTTGAGAATAATCATGTGGTAATCAACCATTCTGTACTTTTTTCATTTGTTATGTATTGATGTCTTCTGTACAGCCAGTGTCTGCTCTAAATTCACTTCCTACCATCATCACCAAGTTCAAAAGAAATCTGATCAATCATTTGCCTAAACTTCACTCTGCATCTCAAGGGGAGAAACAAGCTCCTCATCCTCAATCTGAGGTTACTGGTCCTCATATGAAATTATACTCTGGCTTGCTAAATGCATCAGCAAGAAGAGCATACACAACACTATCATAAATTTCACTAGCATTGCACTTCATTTGGGTTGTCTTCTGAAGGTGATACTTAATTTTTCTAATTATTTGTCTTGAACTCTCACTTCTCTTAGGATCATGTTGCATTGCCTTCTGACATGTCAGCTATTGAAGATCTCATTGTCAATGAGTCAGTATTTCTTATATCTTTTTTTATGTTTATAGTATTATTAATTGCTTTAGTAAAAGCTGGTCTAGTAATCAAGAAGAATTGAATTATTCTCAAACAGCACATAGTGGCACTATTGACGGTTTTGGCTCATATGGCTGTTTTACTATCATGCACAATGCTCTTTACTTCACCTTACTGGTCTCTCCTCTTATGCTTCTATTGCCCAGAGAATATGGTACTCTTTCTGAAAAAGAAACTTTATTGGATATATGTGTTTGTTTCTTGCACTTTATTGTTACTCACCAGCCATAAAAGCTTTGGAGCCATGTAGGAGGACTTGAGCAGCCATTGTGAGCTGTAGAAAGTCTTGTTTTCTGCCGCTCAGGGCGGTGATCTTCTCAGAGAACTATTTTCTGTGTTAGAAAAACTTTTAGTGAAGATACAAGAACTGGCACCAGCTTGGATTGATTTTACATCAGCTACCTCTTGGTCTTGTAAGCTTACAGATCCTCAAGCCAGCCTTTCTCTTGTAGCTCCCTCAAATGTCAATGAGCCACCTGACTCTCTCTTCTCTTCTGCTCTATTTTTAGTTGATTCTGAAGATAATGAAACCTCCCAATCAGTTGACCCTAACGTGTCCTTGGATTCTTTGACTCTTCCTGTGTCTCCGGTCACCACTTTGTTCACCAACATTGCTGCTTCTGTTGACAATTGCATGGACATGGTTTCCATTCTATCCACTGTTAAGTTTCCAGTTATCAATCATGTGGGACTTGATGGTGCAGTCAATCCCATCAATTCAATGGCATTTGTCTGCTACTCAGCAAGAATACATTGTTGAATCTCTGTCAGGTGCTCAGCAACCTTCAAACGCTCTGTTGCAACAAAAGCCCAATGTTGATGCTTTGTTAGTTGCTCAAGAAAATCCCATTGTTGACTTTCTGTCAGGTGCTCAGCAAACTTTGGACACTCCATCGCAACAAGAGTCCAATGTTGACTCTCTGTTGGGTGCTCAGCAAACTTTGGACACTCCATCACAACAAGAGTCCAATGTTGATGCTTTGTCAGTTGCTCAAGAAAACACTCCCTCTCAAGAAAACCCCATTGTTGACTCTCTGTCAGGTATTCAACAACCTTTGGAAATTCTCTCGCTTCAAAAGCCTTACAATGTCTCACCTCCAGATAATTAAAAAAGTGCAGATACCTTGCCCCCTTGTTCTCACTTGTTCTCTCCTACTCCTTATCATTCACTGTCAAAACCGGTTGTTGTTATGCTCTCCCCTACTGCAACATCTGTTCAAAAGACTTCTAAGAAATCTTCCAAGTCTAAGAACAAGGCACAAAGTGCCCCCAAACCCAAACGCTCATCTTTGTGTTTGGCTGCCAAGGGTAGACGTTTCCTAATTCCATCTTTCTACATTGGCAGTACACATAGGAGGAAATGTAAACTATGCAGCCATCCTATTGTTGTTACTGATACGGAGTCTGAATCTCTGTCTGATAAACAGGAGGTCAGCAAATCAGATGCTGTTGTTGAGTATATTGATCTGACTTTTGAATCGATGGTATTTCTCATTGGTATTCCTTCTAATTATTTTTCTTGTTCTTTTTGTACCTTAGGACAATGAATATGCTCAAACTTCCAGTTCCACTGATTGTCTCGACCTCTTGACATCCTATTGCTTTCATACAGGCGAGAAGGTGCAATTACCTGTTGTGGGGTCTGACAGAACTTTTGAATTCACCCCTAGTTTTCATGTATGCTCTTTCTTTATTCTTTTCTTCATTGTTTTATTGACTTAATCCATTGTTAAGTTGAAAAAAGGCGTCTCTTGGTTCCAGGCTATGCACGCCACTTCTTCACTGTCAGCGGGCTCTCCTACTTATTGTGTTATGACCCTTAATGAGTATTGCACCTTATCTTCTGATGTTATATCTGGTCTTCTGTGCAAACATTCCTCTCTCATTGTTGTCAGGGGACTTCCTTTTTTGTCCATGTCCAAACCCCCCAGGACATGGTCAGGTGACCTCTGTAGTATTTTCAGACTCCTGGTGCAGGGAGGTCCTTAGACTTGTTCTCTTTGGATTTCCCTCTGCCAGGTGATTAGTTACATTCCTGTCATACTGTAAAGGTTTCTAATATACTTTGGATTTCCCTCTGCCAGTTGTGTAATTAGCCGCAACTCCCAGAGGTTGCCCTTACAATTGTGCTGGATCACAATCATATCGACAATGGATTTAATTCATTATCACTTTTTGACTATGCAATCTAGACAATATTACTCAGCTGCATAGTACGTTTCTTTGTCTTCTTGATGCACAAAGTACTCCATTATCTTCTAGATTCACCATCCCCCCCTAATCGTTTGCAATATGCCTCTGTCCAGGACATGCTCAAGACTTTGAACACTGCTTCCCCCCAAGCTTTAAGTACTCTTAATCTTCCTGCTTCTATCAAAACTTTCCCTCAAATGCCTTTTTCTAGTGATTTTGCAATATGGCATAAGGTTCATGGCCATAGCTATTGCAAGATTAACAATTTTTATCCCATCTCAGACATGCATTGGAATATTGCATTCACAGGCAGTTCTCATCATTATTGGCACATTGATGCTAATGGATTTGTAACTTTCTTGCTTATAGAAACTGGGGTCAAGCTTTGGTTCATTGCTATGCTGTGTACAGGCAATTACAACAATTTTGGATCTTGTGACCTGTACATCAACCATTACAATATGCAACAGCCAAATGACAAAAAATGGAGGGTTGAACTTCTTGTTCTCGAGCCTGGAACTATGCTGTTTGTCTGTCATCCTCTGACTTCATTTTATTTTTTTGCTCATATAATGGTGTTAATTACATCAGTATTATGCGACCTGCCTTGCCTCATACTGTGGTTACTCCTTTCCAGCATTTGTTGTGGAGGTCATTTTTACAACTCTTCTACATTGGTCAGGTCTATAATTGGGGCATACCACTACTATATATCTGCCAATGCCATATCCAATACTGACCATACTCATGCTGTGCATGCGATTCTTATGCAAATGTTGACATACTATGTCCATGTGCTTGTTGATGTCCTAATGATGCTGGTATGTCTACTTCATATTTGTATCATCATTTCCCCTATATTCACTCCCTTTCAAGTTGCTAATAATCCTAATGTTCTGGATGTGATGACATGGGACAGACTTGAGACCATGTTGTATCTGTGCAATTATTCTGAGTTGTATAGTGGTCTTGCAGATTGGAATCATGCAATGGATAGGCACACCTTTGAATCCTGCATCAAAAATCAAGTTTGTGCTTGCAGGTTCATTTATTGTTTTTTTTTTCTAATTACAAACTCTGGAGCATTAAAGAAGAGAACATTGTGTCTGGTTCTCCTGCCTTGGAGCTTGCTTCATTGTGGTCTCTTGCTCATTAGGCATGCGCTCTTATCAAATATAAGAAATGTGCATGGAAGAACCATATCTGGAGTTTTGATGTTATCTTGACTCCATCAGAAACTCACAACAATATACAGTCTGTCCTGCATGAAGGGCCTGCATGGAACACTTACACCTTCATCCATCCCAGCTTTGTTGCACATGACTTTCATTTATCAGAGTTGACACTTGCATGGCTAACACATTGTTTTCACATCAAGCATGTCCCTGTTATTGAATTTGGTGATTACTACATTGATCTTCCTTCTCAAACACTAAAATTTGATATAGACTTTTCTTACATTGATGGATATGTTTGGGGTGATTGTGAAATTGCTTGTAGGTTGGGTGTCATGCTTAAAGATTTTCATCCTTGCCGCAGACAAGACAACAATCTATTGTGTTGGGTCAATTATACTCCAGACTTGTGGGATGCAGCAAATGAATGTTCAAGCACCAGTTCCAATGTTGATCCCCCCTTTGGATCTCTTGCACCTGTTAACAATCATCCAGAACCTCCATATCTTGGGCCCTCTCATGTAAACAAATGAACTGTAGATTTAATCATTGATTCAAATGATGAGCTCTCTCCTTGTAAGTTTACTTTATGCGATCATTAACTTGCGAGCTCATTGGTCTTCTAGCTCATAAGCACCAGAAGCAATCTGTCAGTATATCTTAGTATTTTTTTTATGCTCTCTTATACCAATGTTCTGAATGTACAAACAATATACCATGCTTCAGAAATTGCTATCATAGTTGTGTATTATTCCCTCTGCTATCAAGACTAATTTATAAGATGTCATGTTGTTAGTATTTGGATAGAAGATTGGGTGAATTGCATGTATGAAAACCTACTATCTTTGAGAATTTGCTCAGCATCTGTTTCCACATCCTCTGCACAAAGAACTTTGTAACGTTAGGTTAATTTGTGTTGGATACCGACAAACTTACATTCTCTCTCTCTCTGTCATCATGTCTTCTATGTTGTATTCCATGTTGGTATGTTTTTCTGCAAGTCTTGCTCTTTGCTGTTGCCTTGATGATTGGATAGAACCATGTATAGTAAAAGTAACAGATGCAGTTGAGGTTTTCATTTCTTGTTCTGATATCTTTATATATATGATGGCAAGGATATCAACTTCTTTACATATCACGTGAAAACACAGCTGGAGCAATGGTTTATGCAATATAGAGTGACTGCTTTGTGATTTGTATCTGTTCCTTCCAACTTTACTTTCACTTCTCCAGTATCTTTTTGCAATGAGATTGAGGTTGCCTGGACTACCTAGCTTTGCAGCTATTTCTATTTGCCCTTCTATATCCTAATCCTGCACCAGATATAAAGTGCATAACATCAGTTCTTCATTACATTGTTACTTATCCACCTGCCAGTTCCTCTACATCCAGGGGCACACACTCTGAGGAATGGTCTGCTGATAGAGCAGATCAACTTTTGACTGTCAAGCAATGCTCTTACTCTGAGCGATGCTCATCTACCATTTTGGAGCAATGCTCTTCTAGATATACAGAGTGATGCTCTTCTTCTATATGTTTGGAATGTTGGTCTTTGTTTTCGTGTCCCTGCTTGCCTGCTCTATACTTGTGGAAGTGTCAGTCTAAATACTCTTCTTTTTTATACAATGTATTTTCTCCGTGAATATATCTATCCCAATTCACTAATGTTCAATCAGTGGCCTGATGTTCTTTACAATTGAAGCTGTCCTGTGCAAGACATACTATGTTGTGTCATGATTATGTCACCACCCTTTGTATGTATTTTACAGGCTTTCATGTAAATAGTCGACTAATACATAACCACATCTGTTCAGCATCATTTGTTATGAATGCTATATTGTCTGGTTATACTACTCATCCCTCATGGCCTAATTTCACACTATTACTTGTTATTGACACTACATTTACATGGGCTACTCTAAAATTCTATGTATTGGGCCCAAAATTTTGTTAAATACCACGTTGTTGACTACATTATTCATGAAAATGTATTGATTTACCTGCTTGAATTAGGCTATATACACGCTGAATCACCCTTGTTTGTCTTGGCACATCATTTGGATTCTAAGCAACTGCATGCTGTTGCCCAGTATCATAGCATTATGTTGCCCAACAAATGTAGCACCATGCATGCATTGAAACTATTTGCATCACACAGCTGTTTCCAATGTTGTGTCTTGTCAACCATCTTAAAGCCAAAAACTGTCTTGTCAAATCCAGCTGTGGGAAAGGCAAACCCACACAATCCCTCAATTGGAGGTGGTAGGAGATACACGTTCTTTTTTGCTGATATTGAAGATCTTATACATGCTGGGTGTGATCAGCCAGATAAATGCTATGAATTCAGATTTGTTACACATACTGATAACATTGGATTATTATTGTATCCTGTGAAATCAGGTTTTGTTCATGTTAAATTACCTCTTTCCACTTTAGCTCATCAATTTACTATCAGACTCTGTGCTGTTTCAAGAACTCATGGAATTAAATTGCCCTGTAATTTCAATAATCTGGATATTTTCAACTCTCATAGTTGCTCTACCTGTGCAAGCTGGATGACTGTATTGAAATCTGAGCTTGGGGCACAGGCTAGGAACATCCTGAGGCATGCAACTGCTTGAAAAAACAAGAAAGTCATACTTGAGCAAGATGTATCTGATATCACTCCACATGAATTTCTACCTAAGCCTTTGTCCCAGGAACTGACAACAACAATAATCTGTGATTTCTGCAACAACATAACTGCAGAATATGTGGAGGAATCTGGTTGTGCAGTATGTGGCCTTTTATATCCTTCTAAAAAGATGAAACCCCTCAAAGGATTGAGAGGGTTGATGGGTATATTACATGTGAAAGGTGTTACAAAAGCAGAAAGGTGTTCCTCTTGTGATCCTGTCAGAGAACTACATGGTCCAGTGTTGGATTACACATGTAAATCAGTATCTTCTGACTACAGATTATCTGTACTTAAGGGAAAGATTCCCAAATATGCCCTTGCTAATGGGTTTTGGTTAGGCCCTGTACCTGAGGTTTTGAAGAATCTTAATTGGGTCGAGCAGTTGCTTGTCGCTAAAATTCAAAGATCTCTCTGCTATGCTCACGTGTCCACTTCTGGTCTTAATAAAATAAATGCTTGTTTGATAGCATTTGATTTTCTGGTCAAGAAGATATATGATATGCTACCTCCTCTTTGGGAAGTGTCAGGTTCCGCTGACTACGGGGGCTTCCAACTATAAGCAGGTCCTTACTAGGCAGACTCGACGTCTGAAGAAATAGTCCTGGACAGAGAGCAAGAGTTCTGGAGGAAGTCCGGATGGTTGGGAGGTGCTCCGGGGTTGCGTGGAGTACTGGGGATTTGAGCGGGAGGGTGGTCAAGGTTTTGGGTGAAGTCCGGGACTGAGGGAGGTGGTGCGGGAGGTGTGCAGAGGTGAGAGAAGAAAAACCGGGAGACTGAGACGAAGTCTGGGAGACTAAGGTGAAGAAAGAGAAGGAGACTTAGAGAAAACTGGGAGACTTGGAGAGAAAAGAGATATAGATTGGCAGACAAGTTAGACAGACAAGCTCGTATGAAACGGAGGTACGACAAAGTAACAGCAAAGGTAATATCAAGACTACTCTAGCGGAGTGCTACCTACGGATTTAAATAGGGAGGTCCGGGACTGGGTCAGGGAGGTTTTGGCCTGGGGATGGCGATTGGGGTCAGTGCGTGGGGCTAGGTATCCAAGGTATTGAATGGCGTTGGAGCTGGTCATGTGGGGCGTCTGGGAGTAGTCGCAGGAAGCCCAGTGATTGGTGGGTATTTGGGTGGCTATGTTGGGTGGGAGGGTCGATCGGGGGTTTTCAGGATGAATGCAGGCGCCAGACATGATGCGGGGTTGATGGGAGTTGTGCTGGGGTGCTGGGGCTGATGGGAGGTGTGCCGGAGTGCCGGGTTGGGTGGAGGTGAGTTCCTTGGGTGGAGGGCGAGGGTCTGGTTGTCCCGGGGTGGTTGGGGTGATCTGGTGGGCATCTGGGGTTTGGAACTTATAGTGTGGGTCGTGACAGGAAGAAATGGATGACATTTTGGCTGTTCTGTTTACCTGGCCTTGTCAGCCTACTAGTGCAGATCTCTAGTGCAGATCTACAATGACTACCTTTGCTTGTACATAGAAACGTTGTAAAATGTGTTAGAGTAGCTTAAACTTAATCACTCTGCCTACACTGATGTAGAAATTTTAGAGGAAAATATTTGTTAGTATCCTGAAACGGAACCTCCCATATTAATCATTTACCATGAGGCACTCAATGAAAGTAGAACTGTTGATTCTGCCTTGTATTCTGTGGATGGTGATAATAGTGTGTTGTCAGAAGATCTGTTTGTCGTTCATAGATTGACTGGTGAAGAGATATCCACTAAAACAAAAGATAAACTCAAAGATATCGTTCTCAAGCACTGGCAAACAAATGGTAAAGCCTTACTTGTTGGTTATCCATCTTGTCCTGTCAACTGGATGAGAAGCCCTGAAGTATATCCTCAGATGTTTTCATGACTGTTTCTATATGGTCTTGGTGGTCCAGGATGTGGTAAAAAAAATGTGTCTGTCAGAACACATAAAGCCAACCTACTGATGCATCATGACAAAAGGTTTCAGAAAGATACTGGGTTTTTGTTTGCTGCCTTTAGTCATGAGCAAGTCCATGCAGCGACTACTAGTGGTTTTTTAGCTATTGAAAGGAACAACTTCTCGAAGATTGCTGAGCACATACTGAATATAAACCATGAAGTGCTGAAAAATATGGCTGAAAGGATGGCAAAAGGTGAGATAGTTAAGCCTAAGACTGACAATGAATGTTGATGCACCCAAAATTTAGCTAAATGCTTTCCTAGTAAGCTGCACTTAGCCTTGTTTTGCATTGGGCCTGCAAAGTGTTGAGTCCTGGGCAGGTCCCAATTACTCAATTCTAGAGTGTGATGTAAAGTGGAGAGGATGTTGCCGTTGATTGACAGCAGGCGGTAAAAGTTTTGAGAAGAACGGTAAACGACACATAATAAGCTTACAAAGCTTTTAATCCTTTACTATTGGCGTTAAGAGGCAGCAAGCGCTGGTGCCAGTGATGAGGGTGTACTCGTATAGTACTGTTAAGACGTGGAACAAAAGTTGCACTAAGAACCTTTGACAGAGAGGAAGTAGAACATGGTCGCTAATTGCTTAGTGCCTCGAGTGAGCTTCTTAGAGATCTGAACTTGGGTGTAAAGGTGCTGGGTGCAATTCAATGATTCTCTACTGACAAATGGTAAGGTATTTATAGTAAGTGATGGCGGCAACTTAGTGAAGGGTTGGCAACGACTCTAATAGTCGCCGCTAATGAAATGTAAGTGAAAGGTCTGATAATAATACTATAAAGAAGGTAAATGATATTCAGGGAGCGTCATGCAGGCAGTTAGCTTGAGCATGCTGCCACATAACATGCAGGGCATCAATCAAGGTCCTAACAAGGGTGGGTGCTAAATTGTAATGTGGTGTGTGGTGGCAGTGCTTGAAAGTGCCAGCTGTTGATCAGCTGTCAGTATTAAGTCAAATATAGACATATTCCAACTTCAAAGAGGAAAGCCAAGCCAGCAGTGACCTGCTAATGGTAGCAGGGACTGCTGGCAAAGTGTGGAAGCTGGGTGCGGGGGTGATGGCATGGCTTTCATTAATTGTCCTGAGGGGTGGCACGTGCAGGTGGGAAACATGATGCATCATGTGAGCAGGATGCATCAAGTTTGGAGATATTGGGGCACTCCTCATGAAGAGGAGAGCCAGCAAGCTGGTGGTGTCTGTGACCTCTCGTAGGGCAGGCAGCAAGGCTGAATGTCATGTGAGTAGTTCTACCATTGCCTGTAAATGTTGTAGTTGGCTGCAAGGATGCATCGATGCTGCATGGGGGACTTGTTCATAGGGGGCTGCTGGGGTCTTGCTGCCTTGGGTCAGTGCTGGTGTGTTAAAGGCTTAAAATGTGTTGGGCCAAACTGGGGGCTCATCAATGTGCATGTTTTAAAGTGCTACAAGATATTGATGCAGTGTCCAGACATATAAACAGGGCACCAATATCCAAAAATCACATGCGGAATGAAATCTGGTCTCTGATAATTGACAAAGATGCACCATCTTGGTTTATTACACTGTCCCTAATAGATATTAGACATCTTATAAGTTTGTACTACACTGATAATGACATAACTTTTTGCCCAGAGATCTTGGTACCATCAAACAAAGCTTATTGCCTAATTGCATGCAATCCCATGGCTGGGGCCAGATTTTTTCACTTCATGGTATCTGCATTTATCAAGCACATACTTGGTGTTGGTTCAGACCACCAAGGCCTGTATGGCAACACCTCTGCATATTATGGAACTGTAGAGCAACAAGGACAACTTACTCTACATTTGCATATGTTATTATGGCTTTGAGAAAGCCTGTTGCCTGAAGAGGCTTGGCATAAAATTATGGATCCTACATCTGATTTCCAGCACTCTCTTGTTGAATATTTGGAGTCTACCTTCACAGGCAATTTTCTTACTGGGACATTTGACAATATTATGGATCAGGTTGAATCAAACAAAAAGTCTCAGAACTACATTGATCCTACTCACACCATGGCTGTGCCCCCTCCTCCAACACATTCATGTGTCAAAGACAAAACAAATAATGAACATGTTCCATCCAGTAACAGTGTGAAAGGTTCACATACATTTAAAGATATTGAAAAAGACAATGGTGAGTCGGTTGGTCCTTTACAATGTGTCAATTGTCATAACAAGTCCAAGATGCAAAACAACACCTGCCATGACCATCTGCAAGGCAAGAATCAATATATCAAACAGCACAATGATGCATTAAATACAACTTGACAAAATAACCAATGTGCTGAAGAACATAACAATGTGTGTCATGAAGAAGCACCATTTGCAAGAATGTGTCCAATGTAATGAATTGATGGCTTGGTGTGACTCATTCAAAAACACTGTTGATGATATTGTATTTTGGTCTAATGTTCACACATGCTATACTGCCTATAAACCTGACAGCACAAAAAAAAAAGGTAAAGAGAACAAAGATTGTTTAGATAATAAATGGGGCAAATGTAAGGCTTGCTTTTTAAAATCACTGTTTAAGCAGACAGAAGTGGATCCAGAAACAGGGGCACTGAATATGCAGAAGTTTGAACCTTAGTTTAACACATTCATGGCTATATTAAGTTATTTGTTCAGATGTAATACTGATGTTATGAGTCTTCATTCAGGAATGGCGGTAAAAGGCATACTGTTGTATGTCATGAAGTATACCACAAAGGTGATGCTCAAAACTTATACAGCATTTGAAGCAATAAATACTATACTTACCAAACATCAAGATATCATCAATGGCCCTCTTCCTCAAAAAAAGAAGGCAAGATCTCTTATGACTAAGATAGCAAATGTCATGAGTGCAAAATCTGAAATGGGTTCTCCAATGATCTGCATGTATCTTCTAGGTAATCCAGATCATTATACAGACCATAAATTCACCAATGTTTATTAGTCAAGTTTTGTTCAAGAAGTGAAGCATGCATGGACTGACAGCACGATTGATGAGGATGAGAATCAAACTTCAGATGAAATAGCAATTATCAAGAAAAAAAGACATGTATTTGGTCTGTCCTCTGTTTTTGACTATATCTATTGCAGTTCTGAACTTGATAATATGTTGCTGTATGAGTGGGGTGCCAGATGTGAAAGGATACAGTTGTTGGAAAGGTATAAGAAGCAATCTAATTCAAATGAGGATCCAGACAGTGAAGCACAATATCAGTCTGATCGAATCACTGTACAGTTTACAAATCAGCATCCTTTATCGGACTCTCATGCCAATGTTGTTTATCCACTGCACCAAAAGCATGTGCCAAATATTATAGGTGCAACTTTACCTCGTCCTGATACTGATGACAGAGAAGAATATTGTCTCACTATACTTACCATTTTTAAAGCCTTGGTGATCTGGCATGGACTTGCAAGGAGATAGTGAGAGCTGGTCTTCTGCTTTTAATAAACATGCCTTTTCAGCTACTCATAGCAAGCTCATGGCTAATATGAACATTAAATACAAATGTTTGGATGCCTGAGATGATTTTTATGCTGAAATGAAAAAAGGTGGTGTACCATTTGCAGGATTTGATTCATCTACCATTAACATAAATGAAATGAAACAACATGATGTCATAGAATGACTGGCTGAGGGTGACTTGGAAGATTATAGAATAGATGCCATCTGCGACCAGCAATTGGGGCCAGGAGAAATCAGGAGGTGTGGAGATATAGCACCTATGACATCTATTATGACTAGTCTTGAATGGGACCAACCTCTTATGAGACAGGAATTTGAAGTTGGAAACAATCACTCTTTTTTCATTTCAGACATGCCAAGTGCATACTGGCAAGTCAAGATCAATGAGACATGGGCTTCCACACTCAAAGCTTGCCAGTCAACAATCCCCACAGATTTGAAGCTCAATAACCATGCAACCTCCAATGATGCGGGTGATGTCGAAGTTGATGAAAATATACAATGGCAGATATCATTGTTGAGTTCAAGCTAAATGAAGAACAGACACAAGCATTTTGGATAATAGCAAATCATATTGCTGCCTCGCATCCAGAACAGTTGAGAATGTATATGGGGAGCATGGGAGGAACTGGAAAAACACAAGTATTAAAAGCCATATCAAAGTACTTTGCTGCACATGGCAAAGGTCACCGGTTCACTGTGGTTGCACCAACTGGTACTGCTGCATCTCTTTTGGGTGGGTCTATGTATCATTACATGTTTGGAATAAATGATTTGACTAATAATTTTCCAGGGCAGCTAGCACAGATTAAAACGCGTCTGCTTGGAGTGGAATACATTTTCTTTGATGAGGTGTCTATGCTTTTGTGTTGTGACATGTACAAAATATCTGCTTGACTGGCACAGATTACCAGTATAACTTATTCCTTTTGGTGGGATGAACATGATATTTGCAGGAGATTTTGCTCAAATTTCTCCAGTTGCAGGATATGAAAATACTGCACTATATAGCAGAAAAATAGGCATAAGGTCATTGAACTTAGTAGAACAGCAGTCAGCCTTGGGAAAAGCGGTATGGCACCAAATAAATACTGTTGTTATATTGCATAAGAACAGGAGGCAGATAATAGAAAGTAAGCATGACCAAGCATTAAGAACCACCTTGATGAATATGATATCATGCATGTACTGACAAAGACATTACCTTTCTGGAATCTTGAATGGTTTCCACTGTGATTGGTCCCTCCTTACTGGACATTAAATTCAGAAATGTTTCTATTATTACAGCTCATAACGTAGACAAGGATGCAATTAATCTCATGGGAAGCCATCAATTTGCCTTAGAAACTGGTCAGGTACTCACAGACTTCTACAGTGAAGATACGTATACTGATAAAGGAGATGATAATCTAGCCACAGCATCAAACAGTTATACTCATAAACAAAGGAAGACCTTGCACCCCTCCATACAAAACATACTATGGGAGCAGCCACCATGTTTAACAAAGAACCATGTGACTGGTAAACTTTTTCTCTGTGTTGGTTTACCTATTATAATAAAGACAAATCTGGCAGGAACCATTCTGTTTGCGTGTAAATGGAGAGATAATAGTTGTGCCTATGATTTTGTATTATTTATATTGTTCAACATATGGAGAAAAAATGAAGAAATGTAGAGCTATGAACTAGGTAATATGAGTCCACAAATAAGTAAAAGGTTATTCAAAGAGTTTTTGACAGTTGAAGATCACATTTCACTTGAGGATATAAGAGATTGGCTTAGGATAAAACTATCTTCCATTAATGGTTCAGTATTTCCTTATGGAGAATATACATCTGTACATGCATTAATGGAAGAGCTTTTTATATATAGGACATTCATTATAGATGCCTTTGTCCTGTGCCTATCCCGACATGCAATCCCCCATAACAGGTTGACTTCAAAAAAACTATGCTCATCCTACTATCTGTTAGATGTTCAATACAAGAATATATGGATAATTTTTGGCTCAAGCTCAAGTTCCAATGCCCAACCTGCTCAAAACATCTTGTTCATGTTTCTCATTTCTTGCATGCACCACTGGTGTTATATTTTGACATATCATCTATAAACGCCATTGTAAATAGATTGATTAATATATCTAATGTGGACTCTGGATCTACCCACACCTACTCATTGAAAGGTGTTATATACTACAACAACTATCATTTTACCAGTAGATATATTGATTGTATGGGTTTGGTGTGGTATCATGATGGTATAGAAACAGGTCATCAAATGTTAAAGCTACAAGATGTAGGGGATAACACTAACATGGCAATAGACAGAACCAAAAAAGCTACAGTGGCCATGTACATAAGATCATAAAACAACTAAGAATTCACATGTATCTGATGAGTCAGCAAATGCTGGGTTGATGGATTACCTAATTTTTATTATTTTACTACACACTCAAAATGAAATCCATCTCAGACATCAGATCACGATCATTACCCACCTCCATGATGCACAGGACAAATACTGTTTCATAGAACCAAAATATACCGTCCCTTATCCTTTCGCCACCTCTTAGCATCTCTCAATTGTATTTCTTACATAAAATCATCAATTCTCACTCTATCAACTTCCCTAGGCACAATACACACCTCAACTTCTGAACCATCTCCATTGCAAACAAAGCAGAAGAAAATTCCAGAAACACTTACTAAATGCCAATGACAGAATGCCACATGCCTGACAATCCAGATGCTGTATGCTTGACAGGACAATCTTTCTCTGGTTCAGATCTGTGGTCACACTCCATTGACTGTGCCATATAACCAGTTTTTAAAGATGGCCAATCCAAACCTAGACTTGACCCAGCACTGAATGTTGTCACAGAATGTCTTCACCCATCATCTGAGCCAATAAAACCAAAATCTGGTGCTCTTCCACTGGCACTGGTGCTAGCTAGTGCAATATTTCCATAGACGTTATGTGCTGTTAGTCTGCTGATTGCCCAATCACTGGCAGTCATAGGTCTGTTGCACAATGCTCCTGGATGCAAAGACCCAAATGTCTGTGAATTTGAAGGTGGTGCAAAAGTTGGGTAGTCTGTATAATGTGACTGCTGTGTCTGCATATGACTGTGCAACGAGGCTTGTGTTAGTGACAAAGCATGTCCAGGGACCCAGAGTGGCTGATTGCTATACATTCCTAATATAGGTATATGTGGTGATTCTATACCTATTTGCAGTTGTTTTGATTGAACAGGAAAAATCCAATGTCTCTCTGTAGATGTGAGGATGATGGCTATCTGGTTTGTAGTGGCATTGTGGCACATTGGTTCGCTGAGTAAAACCTTGCCTCTGGATCATTGATGCTGCTGGGTTTGGCAGAAAATAGTGAAGGCTACATAATGAGCGCTGGGGCAGATAGTTGGTCTGTGCAAGGCAAAGTCAACATCAGAATAACTGGTGGCATAGGTGATAATAATTTATGTTGAGATGTAGGCTGTCACCCCTCCACTTTGTTTATCCTCTGTTTGAGGAAGATGAGACTACTTCTTTGTCATCATCCTCATCTTTGGCCATCTCAGCAGAAGCCGGACACTGTTCCAGTATATTGACCATTAACCAAGCTACTGTGGATAATGTACATCTTTTTTGCACTGTGGTCATAAAGCACATTAGAATGGGTATGCTGTGGAGCAGCAGTCAGTCCTACAAATCCTTGGAAACTTCAATGACTCTCAAGGCCTGGGAAGCGTGCCATGGCTGTAGAAAACTTCTGTGCTATTGCTTCAGGTGGAGGGTAGACTCATCAATCCCAAGTTCAAAGGAGTTAGAAAATAGATTGCAATAGTTATAGTAGCTTTGCACACTTGTGGCAGTGTGCTAGTAATGATCTACTATACAATTTTATTTAATGTAAGGATAAAGGGATTGACGATGTGTAGATTACTATGAAGGACATGCTAGATAACTTGTTCAAAGATGGAGATGCATGCATGGTCAATGGTTCTAGTGACAAACCTGCCAAAAAAATGTCAACATGTAAAGGTACATGTCACAACATAACAACAGAGGACTTACTTGAGGTCAAATTGGATATTACCAGAGAACTCCACTTCACGTTTGTTGTGCTGAAGGAGAGGAGCCAATCTTTTGTCTGAGGATGACCTAATAATGATATGTTGTCCTTGGGCCTATAAAAGAGGTCAGGCAACAAAAGTAACAGTGCAAGTAACAGCAACCTTTTCAAATAATACAGCAGTCTCTTGCAAGACGTGCCATGCCTCTATGAGCTCCTTAGTTCTCTCACTGAGCTTCTGATAACTGTCATTCATCTTGACCAGCCTTAACTCGTGATCCATTAATATCACATCAAGCTCATTAATATCAACTCTGTGAGAACTTTAGTAACTGATTGAGTTGGATAGAGTTACTTATGGCTAACATTGTCAACCCTGTTCCAACTCTGTTATCATGCTCCATTTGACTTAGGCAAGAAAAGTACTAAGCAATAGATAGATGCACCACTATATATATGAATTATATAAACTTCCTGTAAAATATTTGTTAGTCCACTAAATGATACCTGAAAAACAACACTTACCTTTCAACAATCATGTCTCTCATAAACCTTCTCCTTCCTGTCCCTATTGCGGACCACTCTAACCTTTTGAGAAACCCAAACAAACTGCATAATTCAATTTAGTCCTGTAAGGTGTTATTGAAGTATAGAAAACTCATATGAGGAAGCATATCCACATCAAAGCCAAGATCACAAAGCTCTGTTTGATACTCCCAAGAATGTACTTTTTCCCACAAATGAGCAACAAAGTTCGCCATAATCACACACAAGCCTGTTTGTACACAACCAATTGTATTTTTCTAATTGACATGTAAAATTCAACTTAGAATTGAGGGGAAAAAAAGTCATACCTGGATGTGTTCCCTTCTGTCAATTTTGAGGAGAGGAGATCCCATACATGCAGACTGTGCTGGTTGAGTGATTGGTCGACTCATAGTAAGGTAAAAATGTGTGAAAAAAATTTTCAGAAGGATGGTTGATGGCAGTGGTCTGGAATCAATATGGGTCATCACAAATTGTCACATAATGCTGCTTAAACATGTGTAGCATTTGTAGAACAAAAATAGATATTCTACCTTTTTAAAATATTTACATGGGAAAGGAGCTGCGCTACGACTAGTATACATTCATCCACGTCACATGATCCTACCAAACATGCATAATATAAGAGAAACTTTTTTAATCATGTGACCACATCAAGATCATCATGTGACGACTTGAACTCAATCACTAGACAAGGGAAGTTTTATCTTGAACTGGGTAGACCTCGGTTTTGCTGTGCATTGCAGCGGCCCATCCCCTTTGATAACAATAGACCCCTTTGACTTACCCATGTTTAGTTGTTTGTTTCGATTTCCACTGTTGCTTGTGAATTGCCAAGATTTGGCCGAGATGTAGCAAAAACGTTCAACATTTATCATTTGAAATACATCACTCTCTTTCGTCTTGAGACGGCATTTGTTGATAGAGCTGAAAAGGCTGATCTTGTGGCTTGCAGCTGTGAAAAAGTATCCATATAAGAAGATCAGTGACATTACAGATGTCAGCATTCGGACTATCAAACAAATCTGGACACTCCATTGTCATATTGGTGATGTTGTTTTCACACAGCGAACGGCTGATGGACGGACACAAATAGGTGAGCATACAACAGTTGACCGTGGCGAGGGGCAACGATGAGATACAGCTGTCGAGCGATATCATTTGACAACGTGTATGTATTAGATAATTCTACAGATCGCAAACACGGGTAAGTCAAAAGGGTCTATCGTTATGAAATGAGCTGTAATAGCGTTAACTAAATAAACTGTTGATTATCACATCGACCAGTGCGCTCCTCAATGAGGCCAAACCACTTTGTTCAACACTTGGACCAGTACGCTTTGTCCTCACTCTTTGTCTCTTTGATACAATAGACACAAAATGATATATATATATACTACATACGTACAGAACACCCTTAGTCACTTATACGGGACTAAGGGTGAGTTACTTACAACCTACTTACCGAACAAAGATCACTTACATACAACCTAGATTATCTTATTGATATACCGTATCTATAGGGTCTTGATTCTCAACATAAACACAACCACCTACCCTAAATTACATTCCCGACATTGTGTACTCTACATGTTGTATTGTACACTAACACAATTAAGGAATGTAGGCAGCATGCGACAGGAATCAACGCAAAAACCCTCATCTGTCAGCTATATGGAACGTCCACAATGTGATTGACGTGTATCCAATGACAAGGATGGCAGATGAAGAAGTATTGGAGATGACACTTGACAAGAATACCGAGCACCATGGTGACACTGATAACCATACTTATAATAATCAGTTTATGATGTCTTACGGTCCGGATACCCGCCGTGTCAACCAAGGTAGGCTTATTCGACTCTGTGAATTGTTAGATAACGTGTTTGAATTAGATGGTTATCTAGTGGATTTCCGTGCTACATCGACAAATGCAAGCCAGCGCACAGTCGGGTAAATGTTGCATGGCATTTGCTTATAGTATGTGTCCATTGTGGGAAAGGATCGAATGATCAAGGATCTGATCGCCACATCATGACTGATTGCATAAGTGGAAAGCTTCAGATAATTAAAGTCACACAGATATATAGATAAACCAGCCTTGGAAGAACTGTCATAGGATCGACAACGACCAGCTTGTTTGAACAGACCTTTCGATGTTTGACGACGCCGCTGCATTTAACCGTTCTCAAGTGTATGATTACTAGCCTCTGCCTTGTCCATGCTATCTGATTATTTCTGCAGAATTAGTAACAACTACATCGATCTAGTCTCATATAGTATGTGATGCTGTTCCTCACCTCCGCTCATTCCCAGAGAGACGCTTGCAGCTCTACTTTACTATGATTATGCGTTGACACTACCTGCCGAAATTGACCGATTTTGGTCCGTGCAATCTCTCTCGTGGACCTCTGCCTTCTTTTACCTCAATCGCTACTTGAGTCTGTTTGGCCACATTCCTGCATTTGTTCGAGACTTTTGGACATTTGGGGCCGAGGTACTTTCCATTTGAATTCGTGTTATATTTGTTACTTAACTGAGCATCCAAGACGTGAGGTTTGACATCATTGTATACAAAAATCCGCTGAAAGTTCCCTTGCACTAGATGCACTTTATTGGCTCTCTATCATCAATATTTCATACTGGTCATTCAAATCATTGTTGGAAGTCAGTAGATTGTCCATCTACAAGTCAACCAAACCATTGACGACGTGTTATCCCACAAGTACTTTTCATAATACGGACATATGCGCTGTATGACCGAAGCTTGCGAGTGCTTCTTTTTCTCTGTGCATGTGCGGTTGCGGCTGTTATTTACGGCATAGTAAGTCTTGAAGCGCGACTTCATCATAAACTTGATATTTTCTCAATTTGCATGTCAGTGGACCATCGTTGCTGGACATGATACCAATGCTATTGTCATCAACCCACAAATAAGTTGTACCCCACCACTAGATCGTCATGCGTGAGTAGCGCAACTGGATTCCTAAACAATTTACTGAGGTAGATACTAGCGCAGACAGTTTGTTGTTTCACCACTGTTTATAAGATATACTGTATGACTGATCAACGGCCAGTTGTTGGCAATGCGTGGATTGCAATGCTGATGTTCGACATGTTGATTTTCAGTATGACCGTGTACAAGTCGTGGAGACGGGGTGACCGGGTTCGTAAATCTGTATTCGGACTTCTCCTACGTGACGGTATGCTTTCTGTATGGGCTCTTCATTTCACGCTAAAATTATATTTACTCTAGGCGCAATATACTTTGGGCCAGTTTTCATGCAGTCGGTTCTGTAAATCAGGTATTGATGTATCATTGTAGAATTATTGCAATCATCGAACTTGTGACTGTCATAACATTTCATGTCGGTGCATTGCTCTGCGGTTTCCTTGTTGTTTACTGACTTCCCTATAGCCTTTCCCTGTAAATATCTCCTACATATCTCTCAAGCTTATCAAGAGTGACCGGCCTTCCAGGTTTACCAACGAGGTGCTACAGCAACGCTTGCAAGCATGTACGTCTCTTCTCCCGAGTGTACGAGCTAGCTTGTTCTCTTATGATTGGCTTTAGAGTGGCAAGCATAATGATAAGCAGGCTCATGCTCAACCTCCGTGACCCCAGATATCGGACGCGATTGATCCACCCAACCTTTCCAAGTCCTTCGACCCTTGTTTTTAATGTTGCTGCATCTCACGTAGCGTCAAGTACGAGTAACAATTTACGCTGTTAAATCCTAGGACCTAGTCAATAATGCCTTTTGAAATCGTCAGTGCTGGCTGTGCTGATTGATTCAAGATGTGTACATACATACAGTATTGATACCTGACCAGCGAGGTGTATCTATACACTTCCAATGGACTGGATACCGCATATACATTGCTCACCATACTACGGAGCACCTCAGTTTGCTATACCACAAACCACAGTACTTACAATATCTTATCTGCCACGCTAAGAGCTCTTCAAAAACTCAATATATTTGACCTCATCGTTACTCTCGGAAAGATGTGCAACAAGTCTACAAAAGGCATAGGTTCAACTGAATTGTGTTTTTCTTGGAAACTAACATAATTGCACGAGAGTTTGAGGGATCGAAAAGCAATTTATTCAAGTTTGCAACAACGAAAAGTAATCATACCTGGAGTTTGAGGATCAAAATACTCCAGCAGAAAGGCTGTCTCAAAGTACTTAATCACACAGATATGAGTAAGTCAAAAAAATAGATATGTCAGCAATAAACGATACAGAATGAAGTAATTGTGAAGACAAAAATATAACTTCTATGATATACTCGTCGCTATTTCGACAATGCCAAGGGTTTCGCAAAGAATAGAAAGACCAGGAGCGTTATTAATCAGGGTGGAAAACCTATGCTAGTGGAGGTAACGGGGAATAAGATGTTAAAAAAATACTTGAGCTGAACTCGACCTTTTTAAAAAGTCGTCGCGGTGTCGTAGGGCCTCGTGGGCCTTTTATCATAGAATCATTGCCTCTCATGGTCGGTTGCGTGATCTACCACACGTTCGCCAGCGAGGCCAACAT
>JAGGAT010000176.1:0-59128 GCA_017657195.1 Termitomyces sp. T70a | reverse complement strand
ATAAGAACAACCAGATAATGATATATTAGTTGTCGGTTCAGGTAGGGATGATGAATTATCAAGAGAAGCAGTTGTAGTAGGCTCGAGCAGACTTTTGGGCGTTGGATCAGCTATCTTTCGTCTGAATGCAAACTTAGGCTTTGGCTTAGACAATCCTCTTAAATCCGCTAAAGCAATCTCTAGAGCTGTTACTTGCTGGTTATAAGTTAGATCTGACCGTCCATACTTGAAAAAAAAAAAGCGCAATTACTGACCTCTTCATACTGTCGTTGATCATACCGAGGTATTGAGCCTGTTGCATCACCAAGACTCTTTCCAAGCCTAGCTAGTTCAGTGGACAGATCTTGTAGTAACTCTCCTGGAATAGTTGGACTCGACTTTGCATTGTTGATACGAGTTTCCAATTCTGTCATCCCAAAACAACTTAGGGGAACGTCAGAAAAATATACATTTTATGAAGGCAGACCAGAGCGTGAAGATTGAAACTGAACAGAGAAGCTTTGAGAAAACGACCACTTCGCCTGATCAGACATGATTCATGTTCTGAAGGAAATGCACAAATGCCAAAGAGCCCAAGACATGGCTCGGCAAACGCCGTTTTTCTGTCCATCAAGACAGAAAGTTGTTTATATAACATTATCTACATAGTTGCATAGTAAATGTCAAGTGATACATATTATCATGTCGTGATATATATTATTTCTTACTCAGTGCGTACATTTCGTCAAAGTGAACAATTGGCGCCTGATCTTTCCCTTCCTCTAAGACAGCATGGTATTCTGGGAGGATAGATTCAAACAAGCCGTCATTTTCATCACCGTGAGTGGGCTTCCAGCCGAGCTTATAGGCCTTGACGGCCTTGGAACGAGCTGGTAAGCGTATATTAGTTGACCATCTACGGAAGATAAGAAAGAATGTGATATACAGTTTGATCCATAGGCAAAAGCCGCCCAAGTTCCTAAAGCATCTTCTACCTCTTCAGTGGTCAATGGCCTAGTTTCAGCGGTAAGAATGGCGCCCTCTCCGTAGAGCCGGGTACCGATCTCGTGCGCAAGTTGTTTCCACTGGAAGCTATTCAGAGAAATGGAATCAATGCAACCTAAGGGAACGAGTGACATCTAACTCACCTATCAGTCGGACAGAAATAGAAGCCATCCGCACCATGCGGAGCCTTAGGGTTGGCTGATAGTGCATCGTCGAGGAGAATCAAATATAGGGCTGTAAGGTCTTGAACGTGGACAGCGTTCCACCAAGGGAGGCCTTTTCCATAGTAACAGGCCTGCTTGAGCTTCAGGGCACTGCGAATTAAGGCCGGTATTTGGACAGACGTGCGATGGAACGGTCCGGTCTGTTGGACAGAGAAAAACAGATTGGTGTCAAAGAACCGAAGATGAACTTACGCCGCGACCATCTGCCAAGAGAAAAAGAGTCATAAGAATGCATAATGAAGAGACGTCGGTTACTCACAAATCAAAGGAGGCATGACGATGTAAGACCGAATATCACCAGCCGCTCCAGCAGCGCTTATGACAGTATCGCAGGATCGATGAACGTAGTCAACAGGAATAGCTTGAATGTCTTCGACATGCTCATCATCGTAGACCTTTTCAGACTTGTACTCGCCATTTGCATTGTCTGTGAGAGCACCAGTGCCGGACGACTTGATTAGAAGTCTGCCAGGTGAGAGTCGGTAGACCTATGTAGTAACGGCATGACTTACATGAATGTAGATTCCAGTCTTTCCGGTCTTAGCTTTGCGCTTTGTCAACCCTTCAATGATCGCTTTAGCTCCAGCCGGGTGATCGGAGTTTGCAGTATTAATGACAACTATTGTCAAACGGGCATAAGGTCACTTGAATCTTTGAATGTGAAGACTGTACCATCAGCATTCTCAGCCGCTGCACTGACAAGGTTACAATCTGATAGATCAGCAACCACGGTCTTCAAGGCTAGCTTATGCCCAATTAAGGTGGCACGTTCTTCACCGCGAATCAATAAGGTGATATCGAAACGGTCTCTATCCTTTCGTGAGAGAAGGGAGGTGAGAAGAGTTCCGCCAATGAAGCCTACAGAAACTGATGATTAGGACAACTGATATAGATCGGGAACGAAATCACCCGAAGCTCCAATTAAAAGAAGTGATATCTTCGAATTTGACATGCGAACAATTTACAATACCAGTAAGAGATCTAAGAGGCCTCGTCCGGTATAAGTATTAAATATCATATCAAAACTTGTCGACAGGGCTGATAATCGGCCCATAATCTCTTTATAATAGCCCATGTCAAACAAGGACCCTGTGGCTGTTGGGTGCCTGAATTTTCTGGAATCTCCGAAAAGGAGTTTTTGACTCAAGTTTCTGCTGTCAACAGCACCATTACAGAAATGTGGACGATGTACGCATACTTTCCATTGAGGACTCCAGGACAACGTGTTATTTAAAAGAGATTATTCTCACTATCCCCGTCTAACCTTGCCCTTGAAGTGTCTAAATTTCTCAGACTTTGTGGTCTGCTTGACAAATACCTTGCTGGTGGGTCCAGGAGGTCTACATCGGTGCAATATGTATAATGTTGGATCGTCAGAGAAGCAAATTGCAAGGTGATAAACCTTTTCTAAGGCACTTGCGCACCAAGTACAAGTAGTTACAACTTCCTTGCACGCAATCCTGTCAGATAACGTCCAAAGACATGGTGATCTTTCCACAAACCATTGACCACCCAGCAGCTTGGCCTATATACACATCGTCATTAGTTTTACAATTGCACCATCTGGGTGTTGCTTGATGCAGCTCCTCTCAAGAATTCTCTGTAGGGGACATTTTTTAGGAGGCATTGAAGTTTTTGATGAACCACGAGGGGACAAGGTTTTTTTGCAGCGGGTCTTGGGCGGGTCCATCCTCATCGGATTTTTTCTACCGTAAGCCTTCTGTTAAGCCTCAAATTCAACCACTCCTATCTTAATCTTGAAAGCTTCGAGGCTTAACTTTGATCAGGCCTGAATGCTCCGTGGTCACATATTCACTTGATTCCGAGAGCTTTTTTAATGAATCTTTCATAGACTAACTCAGTAGGTCCCGGCCTTGGATTCTCTAAATCGACAATTCCGGTCTTGTTTTTTCCGTCATCCTCTCTAAATTTACTGTGTGATAGACATGGTGTAATTGGAGAATACTTGATAGCACCGCAGGCCTTACGAATCATGCAGAGTCGACGATTACTCCTGCGAGGATTAAGCTTATTGTTAAGGTAAATGATTCCCCAAAACCTGACATCATGCCGAACACAGAGTTTGAGCAGAAATCAGATTTTGTTCTCGAAGAGCACTTTCACATAATGCGAGCTCCATGGATGCGCTCTAATTATGCCTGTTAAAGGCCGCGCTCAAGTTCTATGATACAGCGGCAATTGGACGGCTGTCATAAACGTTGTCAAGAATACCTTAACTCCACTTGAAGATCATATACTAGTCCCCATTCAGGATGTTCCATTCACATATGTCACCCGTCACAAGGCCTATGAAAGATGAAATATTACACGCTGCAGAGACGAGTCTCGAAGATTGTTCACTGTACTTGCCATGATGCCTTGGATGCCCACTATACCTGAGTTGTTAGTGGTTGCGCTTACCACTGCTATTGCAGTCCACTTTTTGCTTCATCGCAGCCGGACATGGCAAGTTTGGCCCTCTGGCGTTCGTCGTTTTGTTTTTCCCTGGCTGTCTCTACTCATTCATGCTGAATTTGCCGAAACCAGCCGAACTCCGTGCCCGCCATTGGGCCTACAGCCCCGCTCCTATCATACATAGGTGCTTTTCGTCTCATGTTCGATAGCTCAAGGACAATACAGGAGGGCTATGACAAGGTAGCTCTTGAATTAGCCCTACTACCAATGATGAACAACTTTCCAGTATAATGGATTGTTCAGAATCGCCGATTTTAGGTCATGGACTGTCATAGTCAGTGGAACGCAATTGATTGAGGACGTTCGGAAGGCTCCTGAGGATGTCCTCACTTTTGAGGCTGCGATTGATGAGGTGCGATTTGGTGCCCACTCAAGAAGAGCGGTATCCTGAAGGCTTGATGCGCTTATGTATGATGTTTGACAGGCGATCCACGCGCTGGCGCCCAAAACTAGACGGAGCCATTTCCACGTTCCCATCATACAAACACAGCTGACGAGAGAGTTGACGAATTCCTTTGATGCAATTCGAGACGAGGTTATGACGGCGTTTTCTGAAGTGGCTCCACTGACCGAGGGTATGTGAACTTCGTTTGCAGAAAAGATAGAGACTGAGCATCTTGGTATGTAGAATGGTCGAGATGTCCCGCTTTGGATACTACCCTCGAGGTGGTTGCCCGGACGGCTCATCGTGTGTTTGTGGGACTTCCACTCTGTCAGTCGGTTGAGTCGACGTTGAAAGGATTTGTTAACTCTGTTAATTATCTTGGGCAGGTCGCAATCCGGATTATATCTCCATGTGCAAGGACTTTGCGGTAAATATCAGTAAAGCCGCATGGGTCATCAGACTCTTCTCTCCACGCTTGAAACCGTAAGTTGCAGAATTGTTGTAGGTTTTATCTTCCTAATGTGGATGAAAAGATTGGTGGGACGACCTTTCGTCAATGTACCAGCTGCATTGAAACAATGTATCGCACACCTCCGTCCTGAGGTAGAGAAAAGACGAGAGAACACGGCGGTAAACGGAAAAGACTACGAAGGAAAACCTGTGGGCGAAAAATGGGTCCCAAGTAACCTTTACTGACGAAGGGTATAGCAAGACATCCTTTCATGGTTCATGGACGAAGTTGATGGTGAAACGGACGAGGAAAAACTGAGACATGTGGCCTTTCATCTGATGATGATAAATTTCGGCGCTGTGTACACAATAGCGACGGTTTGTTCCCGGATTTTGACGATCCGCAGGACCATAATCAGAGCTGACCACTTCGGATATTAGAGTTTTACACAAGCCTTGTATCATCTCGCTGCCCACCCGGAGTGTATCGATCCCCTACGTGAGGAGATTGAGAACGTCACATCGAATGAAGGATGGACCAGAGCAGCAATGGGAGAGCTGCGTAAGCTCGATAGTTTCCTGAAAGAGTCGCAGAGGATCAGCGGGCTCGGAGCGAGTTTGTCTTTGTCTTTTCTCTTATATCGATCCTCGGCGTTGATCAACCCTGCCTTAGTTTCGTCCTACCGTCGCGTGCTCAAGCCGTTCACGTTCTCTAATGGGACGACGATACCTGCTGGGATGACAATCGGCGTGGCGGCGTGGTCAACCCATCTCGACGAGGCAGTATATCCGAATGCACATTCTTTTGAAGGATTCCGGTATGCGGCCGATCAGAAGAATTCACATCAAGCACAAATGGTGTCTTCTTCTCAGGATTTCCTCGCGTTTGGTCTTGGTCGACATATGTGGTGAGGATACCTTGTTTTCAGCTTTCCTGTTCTTCTCGTGCTTCAGGGTTTGCTTTGGTTTGCTGACTATTTTTATATCATGTTGATAGTCCTGGGCGGTTCTTCACTGTCATTGTGTTGAAGGCGATGATGGCGCATGTGTTGATGAATTATGATATGAAGCTCGAGAAGGAGGGAGAGCGCCCGAAGGACCATTGGTTTGTGACGGAGAATATCCCTGATAGCACAGCAAATGTTTTGCTGAGGAAAAGGGTTCCGAATCAGGCATAAAAGTGGTTATAGTTGATAAAGAACTCGCTCTACATTGCGTTGTTTCCTGGACGACAGTGACGGATTTTCTTGTAATTTGTCATTGTATCTGTTGAACACAGTCAGCCTTTTATTTCAAAGCAATTAGCTAATTGCGTTTCTTGTCAACGACGTTGTGCACAAGAAGAGAGACAATTACGTAATATCAGGGAGGATTACTTCTTGAAGACCTCAGCTGTGTTAGGTCCAGCACCATCACACACACGTACCACCACCACTGTTTCACATTACAACACAGATAACTCTATAATGGCAGATATGGATGTTGACGTCGATCCTCCTACATCGGTAAAGGGAAAGGAGAAGGAGGGAAAGGCACGATTCGAAGTAAAGAAGGTTTGTCATCTTTGCTATCAAAGCTCGTTTTCTTACGATGGTGTTCGTTCTTCGACATATAGTGGAACGCAGTAGCGCTCTGGGCATGGGGTAAGTCGTGAAAATTTGGCTGGGTGCGATGTGCTCATCGTGTGTTTCTGTGATAGATATTGTCGTAGACAACTGCGCCATCTGCAGGAATCATATCATGGATCTCTGTGCGTGTTTCTTCAGTCGCTGTTGATTTGAATCCTTTGTTTACCTATTCTGTCTGCAATTTGCCATTATGACTGTTGATTATTTTTGACGCCCCATTTGGCGCCCGTAGGCATCGATTGTCAGGCTAATCAAGGATCGGCGACTAATGACGAGTGTAATGCGGCATGGGGGATATGCAATGTAAGCTAGGTGTCTGTACCGCCGATGGGGTGTCTTTTGACGTATTTGTTCGACACAGCATGCTTTCCATTTCCATTGTATCTCTCGCTGGCTAAAGACACGGAACGTGTGTCCTTTGGATAACCGTGAATGGGAGTTGCAGAAGTATGTGCTCTTTGACCATCTACATGGCGTTGCTCATAATAGTGTAGATATGGCCGGTAGATTTTTGGTTGAGAGATCATGTAGATCATGTATCATAGTGTCGTCCCAATGCTTTTCTTTGTTGATTTTGAAACAAATTTCTTTTATTACGGTGCGGATATGCTTGCAAGACAGTGATCCCAGGTCCAATCAGACCTGGTCTCATGGCAAGTGTCTCTCTTCGCCACAACAGAAGCCTTAGGTACAAGAAGTGCGTGACTGAGCCGGTGGCACGCTTCGAACAATTACGACGCATGCCATCCACGTGACTGAGGAGGGCGCCAATAGACTCGCCCTAAACATGCGTGACCGTGTTGATCATTTCTGTGGTTTGTTGATCCACGCAATAGGCAAGCGCTGTGCTCGTCGCCGGCCATGGCGAGCAACTCGTCGGATACGTGGTCCCCACGAAATGGGACGACGACGTTCAGCTCGCTCTCCGTCTCACAGACACCCCTCTCACCGTCAAGATATTCGTACTCTTATTCAGGTGTGGACCATTCAAAAACACTAACTAGTTCTGGGCATTGATTTCATTTAGACACTCAACGGCCGTCTTCAAATGGCGGCGACCGCAGTCCAGGCATCCAATTGAGGCGCAACACTGTGTCTCCAACGCAAACCTCTGATTCCGAATCCTTCACTGACTCCAACTCCATCGACGAGGTCGAGGCCACCCTCAACGACCTCGACGAACAATTCGAAAACACCGAGCAAGCACTCACAGAATGGTCTCAAGGCTCCTCGTCACGTCCAACGTATACGTCAGACTCGTATTCGGGGACGGGCACGTTCACAAGCACAGGATATACAGGTTCCACGTCCTATGTTTCGCTCCCAACATTCACTCAACGCTCGGCCGCAACTCCTCCGTCTGACCCTCGTATGCGCCTCAGCAGAATCTCCGAGAGGACAGAGGAATCTTCTCGTCCCGTCTCTGGGTCTTTTTCTGCAGCCGGTGGCGCCAGGCCAGCCAACCCAACACCAGATGCATTTCGCCGCTCAGCACTGCTTTCGGGTACTTCTTCTCATCCACGCACGTCGGCTGATCCTGGACTGCCGCCTCCGGGACGCACTGGCGAACTCATCGCTGTCTTTGAGACCAGCTCTGGACATGCAAGGGCCACTTCTACCCCGGGAGAGAGTGCTTCGAGCCCGTTATACAGCACCAGCTATGGATATGGCTCGCGACCTTCATCACCCTCCAAGACGTCAGCGTCGTTCACGGCAACAGACACAAGGCCCACGGGTTCATCTTTCCTATCGCCTGCCACGCGGCCTTCGACGTCCATGTCGGGCGATGGCACGTCCCTTTCGACGACGTCCGGTGGGACGTTTACACGCACCACAGGTTCATACCTCACACCAAGTTACACGCAGTCGCCCGGCACGTTTAGTCGCACAACTCGCACAGAAACTGACACAAGATTCACTGGAACTGATACGCCTACCTATACGGGAACTGACACTCGTACCTTCACCACAGATACCCGGACGAGGACGGATACGCGTACATATACCAACACGTTCACGGACACGTCCGTCACGCCCACCTCGACTTTACGTCGTCCCCAACAGACCTCTCCTCGTTCACCATTAACATCAGTGCGCAACATCGTAGCATTATGGAAAGAGCGCACGCCTTCACTCAGCCGATCGGCCGGAAAGACCTCTGCAGTGACTAGCGTCTCGCCCCTACCAGAAGCGGAAGGATTACTCGGAAGAACGAGGAAAATGCAGAATGGAAATGGCAGGGAGCCAGTAACGCCAACACGGAAAGACAGAGTCAAGAGTGCACAGCTGCCCCCTGGCCTTGACGTTAACGATTTGCTTCCCTATACACAAAGCACTGAGGCAGTGAGTCCATCGCGCTCAACTTCTAATTGATGATTTGACTTTGTGCATGTTTGTTCTATAGCCTCTCTATATCGGCAAACTATGGTACCTCAATGTTCACGACGCGGCTCCGTACCGTTGGCAGAGATGTCAGGCGCTTCTCTATCCAAACTCGTTGCTTCTTTCGTGGTTGTCTCCAACAGGCGGAAGGGGATATGTAGCTCTCGATCTCCTGAACTGTACTAGCGTCCAGTCTGCACCTTCCCCGACCCACCCATCGGCACGAGATGACATTGGAACTATAGCGGCGAGGGAACAGAGTATGGAGAGGGATAGCCAACCATTGGTGGATATGCTTGTGCCATTCCATATGTTTTATGCGGATGGTGTTGAGAGGCTAGCGGCGGAGAGTTTATTGGAGCGTCAGAGATGGGTCAATCGCCTGTGGTAATATTATCCTCTTTTATTCGAGTCTTCGTGCGCTGACGTGATGTACCCGTCTGCAGGGAGACGGTGAACCGACCGGTCGTCATGCCAGATTCCTCATCCGTGACGCGCTCGCCAACTGGCTCAATCCGAACCATTCTTTCCATCGACAGTCGCTCAAGCGTTACGAGCACTGGTTCAAGTTCAACAGTTTACATCCCCCCCTTAAGCACACTCCCTTCGATCCCTGACTTTTCATCCAACGCATCCTTGCGCTCCTCCAGATCTGACAGACTTACGCACGGGACATCGATCCTCTCTTCTCATCACATACGTACAGTCGATGACACCGTCATCTCAAACCAAGAGTACATCTACCCCGGCGACGCACGCGCCATCCAGCCCGCTCGAACCGGCTCTCTCCTCAGACGCAGCGGCTCTATGGCAGACCTTGACGCCGAGTTCGCCTTGGCAGTGTCGCGCGCGAGGGACGCAAGGCCGGGTTTGGGATTCCCCAATCTCGTGCTCGGCGGATCGCCCGTCACGGTGTCGAGTGGTCCGAACCTCGGTCGCAATGTAGTCGTCACGCCACCCCCCGCAGGCAGGGGAAGCGATCGTGCGCGCTCTGAGATTTCGGATGAGCAGTTTTTCTCTGCTGGGTTGTCGACGGAGGGATCGAGGTCGACCAGTCTTACGCCGACTTCCTATTTATCCGAAACCCGCACGTCGATGGGGCTCAGGACGGATGGGACGCCGTCGTCGTATGGGTATACTACTACTACGGATTCTATGGCGAGCGGGACGCCCTCGACGATGTCATATCGAGGAGCAAGCTCTGCGTCGTATCTGGGCGACTCGCATGATGCGAGCTCGAGGCCGTCTGGTAGTACTGCGCCCTCGGGGACCTCACTCTCGAGGACTAGAGAGGTGAGAAGGAGGGGACCGAGGAGTTTGACGTCGTATTCGTCGGGGCGGTTGACGGATAGCTCGTCGGATAAAGAGAATTCGAGTGGGAGTTTTACGCCAGATACTGGGACGCAGTCGATGGACTCGAGGAGTCGTTTAAGTTCAAGTTATACACCGAGCAGTGTGACCTACTCCCACCTTTATTCCGAGGGCAGCCGTAGTTGTACGACGCCGGGAAGCGGAACTTCTCCATCCGGGAGCGGGAGCTATACAGATGGTGGAAGTTACACGCCCAACTGCAGTTATACCAGCCGCAGCTACTCGTCGGATGAGCCTGGTACTCGAACGGGCAGTGATACTGCAACGACAAGCGGATCGGACCAGACGGGCTACAATATCTGCTTCTCGTCCGACTTCACTGAACGGCTGACGACGTCCCGCGACCAGACCATGACACCATCATCATCTGCGACCCCGCTGAGACGAGAACAAGAACAAGTGAGCTCGGATGTGGAGTCAGAGAACTTCCTCACGGCTTCTCAAGGTAGCTCGGACTACGTCTCAGCGAGGAGTCCGTCCTTGCAGGGTTCTGTCTTGTCGGCTGGGGGTTCTGACACGTCTTATGCATCGTTCCCCACCATTCCTTCTGAAACAGAGTTCATGACGCCGGATACAGGCTACTCCCACTATCGCACAAGCTCTGAGCCGTCACTGGGCTCAGAGTATATCACTGCAGAACCGTGCCCTACAATTCCTTCGGAACAGAGCAGTCCCACTCTCTCTTCGATCAAGTTGAGCTCGGAAGATGGTGCTCCAGATGTGGTGCGCTTGCCTCCCCCTTCGGCGATTCCGTCGATCAGGTCGCCGTCGGTATTCTCAGATGTTTCCCCGCCTTTGCCGCCACTTGAATCGTCGGAAGCATCTTCTTCTGGTCATCTTACGCTGCCGTCTCCCTTATCGCCTTCGCCCCCCTTGCCGCCGTCTCCCCCTTTGCCGCCCTTGCCTGAATCGGTGGTGTCTCTCTCACCGGTGCCAACCTCACTCACGCCAATCTCACCCATGCCAATCTTACCCGCGCCAATCTCGCCACCTTCGTCCCCTGAGCTCCCACCGTTGCCCCCATTCGGTCCTTCCCGTTCCCCGACGCCGACTCCTCAGGTGCGCTCGCTGGCAACCGAAAGTAGTGTTGCGACGCCGACTCGGGTCCCGTTGCGTTCGCCGTCCTTGGATTCTGTGACAAGGGAGGTGTCATTCGACCAAAGCAGTTCCAGCGTCCCGACCGCTCCCGAAAGTGTGGCACTATCGAATTCAGTCGCGACACCTTCGACGTTGATCCTGTCCAGCTCTCCGGCACCCTCTGAACATCCGTCGACGCCGGCTCCTCGTTTTCCAACTGTGCCTCCAACGTCCAGTCCTACTATCTCGTCAATATCAAGCTTGACTGACTTGACGCCAGCGTTCTCAGAGTCACGTAGCGCATCGTTGTCTGATCGCGCGCCACCACCGAGAAGCCCTCAGCAGGAAACGAATCTTTCGTACGAGTCGTCTCAGTTGGCACCGTCGCCGTCTGTGATGTCCTTGGCTGTGCCAGAGGGGCCCGACACGTCATTCGACACGAGCATCTTGAGGCCTTCTGGATCCGGTATTTCTTCAGTGAACAGAATGAGCGCTATTCCTGAGACGCCGACCAGTCTTTCGTCTGCACCCCCTCATTCGCCGCTTCCGCAGCTGACTCCTGTACCGATGCCGCCATCTTCTATCTCAGTGTCTTCTGGAGCGCCAACGCCGTCTCCTCTACGGGATGAGCGTTCACCATTGCCTTCATTGTCGAGTCTTCCTACGTTGTCATCGATCACGACCTCGTCATTGGTGACCACCCCGAGGACCTTCACGTTGTCGTCTCCACGCCTGTCGGACGTTCCTCCGCTTGCCCCTTCTGAGACGTCTTCATCGCGTGTTCGGACGCCGTCTGCCCTTGCGTTGTCTGAAGCGTCGTTGAGCCCCAGGGTGCCGACGATTGGACCGTCGCCTGTGTCGTCGCAGGCTGTCAGCACGCCCTCGGAGTTGAGTCTTACTGAGGCTTCTATTCGAGTTCCCCCGTCGGGTTTCGCCCGGCCTCGTTCAGGTGCTTCTCTCAGATCACAAGCGTCGTTTAGACCTGGTTTAGATTCGAGGTCGTTGGCAGATGAGGATGTAGAAGCTGTTGATGACATCTCGACGATTCCCTCTTTGTTAACTACGCCCTCTCAAGCAGACCGTCCATTGGTAAGATCTCTCGTTTAGTTTGCTACGTTCTAATAGGCTGACGAAATAATCAGTCCCCTCCGCCTTTACCTCGGACACACATCGAGACGCCAGAGGGTTCCATCATCGTTTCAATTTCGACACCTCAAGGTTCTGTGCAGCCGACTCAACCCGACCTGACGACGGTGATATCGGAGAGTGTGCCGACGGAGCGTGATCTTTCAAGAGATATTGACCGTATCGCAGACGATCTTCGTCAGTATGATATCGTTCGGGGTAACGAAAATAGAGAGCTGGCGGACAACGTACGGGCTCTCCGAGACGAGCTGCGCGACCTTTCCGACTACCTCCATCGAGGTCCGCCACATCCGCAACCACCAGTGTTGCCCCAATTTGCGGACCAAAGCATTGGTGGAAGTACTCCCATTTCTACGTTATCCCCGATTGATCAACGCGGGCTACGCCCCCCAGCTCCCTTAACTCGTACAACAAGCCACGCTAGCAGCATCGGGTCGTACCTTTCCTCGCACCATTCGGACGACGATCTTTTGGAATCAGAGGCGTGGCACAGCCCGCGTGCACCTTGGCGTGTCCCAACTCTGGAGGACGAGCCTTCAGACGAGTCATCGCTCACTACAGATGTAATGTCCATTCGTTCTCCACCAATGTTGCCTCAGGATACTGCGCCGCCTGGTGTACATGCTTTTCCTCCACCTGCTACGCCTGCTGCTCGCTCTTCTGCTTTACCTGCCATCCCTGCTTTACAGTCTTCACCCCCAAGTCGTCATTCCTCCTCCCCGTCCTCAACTCCCACACCACCCATACGTTCGCGTGTTCCGTCCCCTCCTTTTCTTTCCGGCCCCTTGAACGAAGTACGGGATCGGTTGAACGCACTGCGGGATGGTCAAACTTTGACCAATCATACGCTCAACATACTTCGAGATCGGCTGCCTCCAGTTGACGACGAGTTGCACAATCGATTACAACGCATTGAAGAACTTTTGCGACTGATGAGAGAAGATCGTCCCGAACCAGCTACAAGGAGAGAGGAACATTATCCCCAATCGCCTTCGTCAACAGTGTTTCCCGAGACGAGTCTTTCTGACTCGGAAAATATCGGGCCACCAGCCACAGCGTCAGCCCGACAAGGACCTTCCGTGATAGATCAACTTGAAGAACTATTGGCAACACGTGTACCATTAGCTACGCCAGTGATACAACGTCCGCCTGATATTGACCCTATCGGGTACATTCGTCCAGATGTCAGAAACATGAGTCCTATCTCGATTGCAGATATGCCAAGGCGGTCTGAATCCGCGCCGTTGCCCGATCAAGTGCACCCCCTCGGACCGCGCCGTCGTCCTTCTAGAGACCGATTCGAACCAAGGGTTGTTCACCCAGGCCCGTCTGTACCTACAGCACCGTCTGTACCTTCAGGACCGTCTGTACCTCCAGGACCGTCTGTACCTCCAGGACCGCAGGAACGTTGGGCACGTGATGAACGTGTTGAAGGTGTTACGCCTAGCCAACCTGTTCCTATGCTACCGACGGCGCCGGAAATTGACATGGAAAACACTATACGAAACAATCGTATGAGGGCCGACCCCCGAAGTGATGGAATATATCGTCCTCCTGCTGTTCCTGTTATTGTGCGTGTATACTAGGCTTAATCTGGATCTTTATTAAAAATTTTACTAGCCTCCACTGCACGGAACGCCCCCGCGTGCGCATACAACCCCACCTGAACCAAGAGAAGGACGAAGTTGGTACCTACCCCCACGCGATGAGGTCTGTCTCTTCTTTCTGAATTTACATCTTGGAACTTAAATGTTGACCCCAGAGGTCTGTCCCTGACGGAACTCGCGGAGCAGGAACTGCACCTGCGCCTCAGGCCCAGGTTCCGCAACCTCCGCAACCTCAACAACCTCCTCCGCAACCTCAACAACCTCCAGACGGGCAGCTTCCATATGTACCAATGCCTGCCCCTCCAGTGAGTCGTTATATGTTCTGGTCGATGGTGTAACTAAAGCCTTTGAAAGGTGGTTGTCCAACTCCCGCCTGTGTTCGAAGGAATTATGGATCTATTAAGGGTGAGTTGTGATGCATCGACCATTCCTTGTGGTTAATTATGCCCGAACAGCAAAACCGTGATGCTCAGGCTGCCTCAGTTCAGCAACAGCGAGCGATGATGGACTATATGGGAGACTTGAACCGATGGTTGCAGCAAGACATTAATACCCGTCACGATGAGCTACGCGACCTCAACGCCCGTGTTGACGAGCTTAGGGACGCCATTTACAATGTTAGAATTAGAGGTAAGCATTTTTAGCTATTGACATTATTTATCACTCATGACTATTCCTAGTTGTGCCTCCTGAAAGTGAACGTACTACTTCTCCTAGAAGTGTAGCCAGTTCTACCCCCTCAGCCCTTCCCCCAGCTGTGCCTGCTACTCGAATGGGACCACGAACACCAATACCACAACATCCACATCCACGAATGCAAATGCCTGTGCCACAGCGTGCTGCTGAGAGGCCAGTTATTCCTCCTGCAGATGACGGAATTCCGCCAGGCTTTATTCCATTTGAGCCTGTAATTCCACCTGTGGTGCCAGATGAACCTCATGATCATGGTCCTCGACATCGGAGACAAACACCTATCCAACCGTTCATTCCCCCTGCTGCCAATATTATTCCGGCGCCCCCCATTCCACCAGTTTATCGCCCGACACCAGGTCCTGGACCTATGCCGATTGTACCTCCCACTGAATCGCCAGTCGTACCTTTCATACCTCCGGAGGTCTATCACCAGGGCTCACCACATGGCTCACCACATGGTAATTACGATATAATCCATGAACCTGGGACACCTACCAGTAGCAGCAGTCCGGCGACGTCGTCTACGGAAACCATGAGCACCCTTAGCCCAGGCTCTTTTCGGGACCACAGGCCTGGTGATCATGGAGGATATAGAACGGGCAGCAGTCGTCGGCCGTCTCTCAGTAGAAGATCCTCTCGATCCCCTCCGCAGGCTCCACTTCCGCGACCTGAGATTCACCAGGTGTTCCCTTCACCAATTCAACAGCCGATCGCCGTTGCCCCCTCTCCACCCCAGATGGAACACACACATATGGACTCTCAGCCGTCTCAGCCGCCTCAGCCGCCAATAATAATACACCAGCCGCCGACTGGCCCGCCCCAACCAGGGATTGTGCCGCCAACTGGACCAACAATCATTCCGGAGTTTCCTCCGCCAGTGGTGATACATAGGAGTCGTTCGCCGTCGAGTCCGTCGAGTTCGTCGAGCTCGTCGAGCTCTGAACGGCGTAGCCGTCGTAGCAGAGGTAGTGGCCGTAGTGGCCGTAGTAGACGACATTCCTCGCCGCCACCAGTCGTACTTCCGCAACCACCACCTCAGCCGCCTATCATTATACAGCCTCGTTCACCTTCACCTTCACGTTCTCATTCGAGGCCTCGAACACCTCCCCCCGTTGAGACCATGGGCCCTGAAGTCGTGTACCCTCCTCCTGTTCAGGTCGTATCGGTTCCGCGTAGCTCACGTTCCAGAAGTCACAGTGATCATCGCGGCCGCAGAGGTCGCAGTCGCAGTCACAGTAGCAGCCGAAGTTCACCGACACATTTGGTCTTGCCGACTCAACCGACGGAACCTCCGGTGATCATTACTCCTCCAGTTGTGTTTCAACCGTCTGTGCCTGATGTGGCGCCAACGTTACACCCGAGTGAAATTCCGAGCGTGGTTCAAGTGCATCATCCGGACGTACCACAGGCCGAACCTATCCCTATCATCATACCACGATCGAGTTCGACTCGATCTGAATCCCCATCGCCCCGTCGTTCTTCGCCTCCTAATGTGGTTCAACAGCCATCGGTGGTACCAGTGGTGCCAACTCCCATGATCACAGCTACCCAAACTGGTTCTACTCGTCCAACCCCCTCGCGACTGCCCGATGTTGTCGTTCGTGAGTCTGGCAGGAGCCGGTCTGAGTCTCGTCGGAGACGTCGTTCGTCGTCCCATGATGACCGTTCGTCCTCCCGGTCATGTCATCGATCTCGTCGAAGGCGTCGTTGCAGCTGCAGCCGGTCTTATTCACCCCAACGAAGGTGCCGACACGATGTCTGTGAGCACGGGGGCCGTCACCGACACCGAAGTCGGATGCCTTGCGACCGTTGTCGTGCACGGTCGTCGTCTTACGATGATTATGGTCGATCCCCGAGGCCCAGATCTCGATATGAACGCGATCGACGCCCAAGGACACGAAATTACACTCCCGAGTCACTGCGGAGCTATTCGTCACGCTCGCCAGGCCCCAGTCGGCGACCACGACCGGGGCGCCGGACCGAATCCGTGCCACACTCAAGTCGACGATCTTACACTGAGAGTGACTATTCTCGCACTCCGTCTCGCAGGTCTCGCTCCCCCGTGCCTGCGCCACGAATGGACTCCGCCGTATCACAAATCCCGCCCATTCACGTCGTCAGCCCGACCACTGTCCAATCTGACCGTCCAGTAACCCAGTTCGGGCCAATTCCCGTCGATCCCAGTGGTCATGTATTACCCGACCATAGTTCTTCGCGATCCGGTAAGTCATGATAAGTTTCTGTCCAACATCGTCTAATACACCTATCAGAGTATCAGCCACCCTTGTCTCCGCGTCCTTCCCAGCGCACTTACATCACAAGAGGAACGACTCCTCCACATGTGGCACCGCCCTTATCCCATGGGGCGAGAGAACCGGACTGGTCGCGTGAACAAGACGGTTCTCATCCTGTTCCGGGACACCCCCCCAGTGAACGTACTCCCAGACAAAGACAGGCCGAGATTCCTCGTGAAGAGCGTTCCCCCACACCCGTTCCCCACCCTACCTCGGTCAGGTCGACAACCCGACCACTACCACAGCGTTCGCCATCACAACACTCGCTACCACGACATGCCGTCACCCCGGCTCCTGGGGACTATGAACGTGAGGAGCAACACATTCAGCGCCTTCAGGATGCGGAGCAGCTTGTCCACAATGCCGCACAGTCGATTCTTGGAGCCGACCGTGATCGCGAGCGTGACTTCCGCCTCAATGAAGAGGATCGCGATCGGGTATTCCAAGAGGGAGAGGCGCGGCGCCATCAGGAGGCCCAGGAACGCGCCGAGGTTATATGGCAAGAGTTCCGTGACAGGATCGCTGCATTGCCTCTCCCTGTTCCACCTGTTCCAGTTCAACCTCCTTCTCCTCCTACGGAAGCGGCCGTCGCGCAGACTGAAGATGCGGCTGCTGACCGGGCATCCATACACTCACAAGCTCAGGTACAAACAGCGGTCCAGATGTTGGATACCATTGAGGCAGAGAGAGCCGAATTCGCTCGGGAACGCGAAGCAGCTGCGCAGGAGAGAGAGAGGTTGATGCAGGAACTGGCCTCGGCCCACCAGAGTCAGGCAGACGCGCAAGACGCGCGTATCAAGCAATTGGAAGATGAATTGGCTGGAGTTCGCGCAGAACTCGAGAATGAAAAGCAGCAGCGTATGACGATTGAGACCGAACAGCGTGAGCGCGAAAGCCAAGCCCTTCAGGAACGCGACGAAGCCATGCGCAATCAGCTTGGGGATATCACCAACATAGTGCAAGGACACCAGTTGGCTTGTGATGAGAAGAATGCGCGGATGGAGGAGCGTTGGCAGGAAAAACAAATTCGTCGTGCAGATAAAGACCAGAAGATGGATGCCCTTGAAGCCCTTGTAAGGAAGCTAGCTCAGGAGATGGAAGAGAGTCGGGATCTCGCTTTGGAAGCTAAGATTGCTCGCGAGCGATCTCCTAGTATGTTCTATTCTTTTTGCTTCCCATGGACCGGACTCATCATCTTTTGACAAGATCTCCAAGACGTTATCCAGAAGCTGGAAGATCAAAATGCAGCTCAACAGGCCATGTTGGAGGAGCTCTCTAAAGGTTTGTTTCCATTGTTTGTTCAATTTCTTGTTATATCGAACTTTTTTTTTCACAGGTTGGCGTGAAGACTGTGCTCGTTACCATGAGGAAACTATCGCGAGAGTGGAGGAGACTGCGCATCAACAAGTTGAATTCAATATCCAAGGAGTATGTTTTTCATTATTTTTCTTTGTAATGTATTGAGTCGACTGTGTTTGACAGTACCTTGATGAATTCAGCAAAGCATTGGCATCCGAAGTCCGAATGTTGCTCGGCGAAGTTGGTAAACTGCGGGAGGAACGCCGTGGACTTCAACAGTATGTTTCTCTATCTGTCTTCATTCCACCTTCTCATATCGTGAACTACAGCGAACTCGGGCAACTACTGTTGCTGCGATCCAAGTATGGTCCCGGCGGAGAATACGATCCAGACTGGTATGTTTCCCTCAAGGTTGGCTCTCGTAACTGGTCCTTACTCTCCCACAGGAAACCAGCTCCTGGAGCACCAGGCGGACCTCCACTGGACCCTCAACCACCTCCGGAGCCACCTGCGCCTCAGGAAGGTCCTCCACCCGCTAAACCAGGGTGGCGCAAGGTCACTCCTCGTGTCCCGCGCGTTAAGAAGCCCAAGAAAGAAGCGGCTCCGCCCCCGCAACCGCCGCCGCCACCTCCGCCAGCCCAAGCTCCCCAGGCCGGACCATCGTCTCATCCGCATATGTATCGTGGACCCGATCCAAGGACCTCTTGGGCCCAGTGGAGACGTGCGTAACCATATCTTTATCATAATGAATTTTGTGATTAACTGTGGTTGGTTTTTTTAGCGGACATTAGCCAGGTTCCTAGTCTGCCATCGACGCCGGCGCCGGCGGCACATCTGTTGGTCCCTGGCCCTCAAGAACGGAGCCCAGGCTTGTTTGGGCCGAGAACGCCCACTGGTTCAGTCCGGTAGTAATTTTTATCTTGGATTGGAATTTATTGCGTAGATAGATATATTGATATGGACTATTTGTGACCTCTTGGTTCACTCACTACTTGGTACTAATTTTTCGCTTGTCTTTGTCTTTTTCTTGACATTTTTATCATTTGTTGAGTAATACTCAGATGTGTACATATATAATATTAACATCTTGCGGAAACAACCCACTTTCTTGTTTGCTATGGTTGGCTGGTCATCAGGTCTACGGTATTCCATATTCTGGTGACTACGTTGTTTTTCTACCTTTGTTACGGAGTACAACCCAACAGTTCTTACGGTGAACGTGCGTGCGCGTCTACATGTATGTTTCGCGCAGCTGGGACTGGAGCTCCTTTTATTATGGATCTGACCAAATGCTCTCTTTTTCAGAATATTGACTGATTATCGACGCAGTAAAGTATCATCGCTTTCATAAAATCGTTTGTGTAGCATACATAGCTTTGATGTACTCTTGGTTACAAAGCGTACCGTATTCACTAAGTTTGTCACGAAATATGGCGGGGGACAGATGTAAAAATACAATGTAAATGTTGAAGTGTGACTATCTTCGTCACGAATTGTGGCGCGGGGCAAGTAGTTGTAATGTCAAGCAATGTAGACGTGGAAATGTGATTTCTTTAACTTGCTGACAACAAATATTGTGACATAGGAACAATCAATAACTAACATACACCATAGTTTCATTGTACGTATCAAGGTTGGGAACAAAGGAACAATCGTTAACTATCATACACCATATTTTCATTATACGTATAAAGTTCGGAACAAAGAGAAATATTTCACACAACTTCAGGAGATAGATATCTTCTTGGGTGCCTCCTCGGCGCTGGTCTTCGGGAAGGCGATAGAAAGCACGCCGTCGTCGAGTTTGGCCTTAATATCATCCTCCTGTCGCAAACATCCGTCAGAATTGGTCTCGTAAGACTTGAAAGATCGTCAATTTACCTTGACACCCTGAGGGAGCTGCAGTGTGCGCGAAAACCTGCCAAACCTCCTCTCACGAATGGCGTAACCACCCTCATCATGCTCAGTCGAAATCTTGCTCTCGCCGCTGATGGTCAAGCGGCCATTGTGCACATCAATAGACACATCATCTTTCTTAAGGCCAGGCAGCTCGAACGTTGCCGTGACCGTGTTATTGTCGGTATTTTCGTGCAGGTCCATTCTGTGAGGCGCACGATGAGTTTCATAAAGACCATCATGAAAAGCGAGTGTTCTATCAACTCACCTTGGCCTGAGAAAACCGGATACGCTTGCGTCTTGGCCTGTTTGACCACGACGCTGAACTTGTTTGTCGTTGTCGGTCAAACGAGAGCTAAACGCGTCATCAAGAAGCCTTTCAAAGTGGTAGAAGGGCTCGTAGTACAAGAAGGAGGACATTGTGCTGCTGAGTGTAGGACTTTGAGTTTAAGACTTGTGGAGAGAGGATTGGAGCTCGAGTGGCGTTATATATCTACACAGAGGTATGTTTGCGTCATTCATTCTGCAACTAGTATGTGCTAGAAAATTCTTGTATCACTAAATTGCGACGCTGACGTAGAACAGAGAACACTCGAGAAGATCCAAGAATGACGACACGCGTACGGGCCGAGGGCGATGACGTGTAATGTCTGTGATCCGAAAGTGATTTCCATAGATGGTATTCCACTTATGTCAAAATAAATAAACCAAATACCGATGCATTTGACATCTATAAACAGATCTACGACGTAGGGTACTTGTGCGCGACCTAGAAGGAGATCAATTATCCATATAACAGGAAAGAAAGAACCTACACAACGGAATGTACAAGGAGTGTGAGGGAATCACAGTTCAGATGCGGTTTCCCGAGCCAATAGTCACATAGACGACCTTTCTAGCTCTGCTCGTTTAACGAGAATGGTCTGCAAGTGTTGCGCCAGACCAGGAGTGAGAGTTAATAGCCCGTCAGAAGTACACATGCGATAAGCCGGCATAGGTTGGTAAGTCTCCGCGATAATCTGTTGTTAGAGCACCGATTCTAAGTGGTGCTCGTCGGAAGACTAAAAAATACCTGCCTTGCTATCTCTCACTAGGACAGTGGCGATTATATCGTCGGGATCGCCTATTCGTCCAAGTGCTGGGATGTTGCGGTCGTCTCGGCAAGGAGAAAGGTGAATATAAGGTGGACCATCCGTAAAGTCATAGCATACCGTGAATATGCATCCATCCCTCCTGTAACTGTACTGCACCATTCGTCTGTATTTCATCAACCTGGTTCTCCAGCCCACTCTTAATGGCTTCATGCAGAAGATCACGGAATGAAGCTACAAGGAAACAACGACATTAGCTTTATTCTCACTTCTTAAACAGGTTGAAGCTCTGCATACGATTTTCCCTGAAATCATTGAGCCCTGCTTCTTGATCTCCAGAATTACTATTTGTAGAGGTTGCAGGTAGCCATCCAATTACTGTACTCGAGTTTGGACGCGCAGGCGGTGTTTCGAGAAAGGATAGCGCAAAGGCAGACTCGGTTTCCGACAAAGGCGTTGGAGGATCGACCAGATGATAGAACAGACCACTCCTACTGGGGTCAGAGAATGTCGTCTTGTGCCGGGTCGAATAATATGAAAGTTGTGTGACACAGAGTTTTCGTCGTGGAGGCCAGTGAGGAAGCTGCAAAGATAGACGAGGACTTGAGGTTGGGAAGGCGAGACGAACGTTTAGAGAAGAAAGTCGCCTTGCTCCAATGTTCACTGGCGCCGTTCTTTTGAAGCGGAAGGCGGCACTCTTGAGCGCGTTCACGGGTCTTGTAGGTTGCATGAACTCAGTCTATCCTTGGGTCGGAGTCCGGGATCCTTCTGCCGATCCGCTGCTTACGTTTGTTTATTATAACCTGCTGTTTGTTCAATCCACCAAGCTCAAGTCTTATGTCTTCGTTCCTAGTCCATAATCAGCTGGAAGCTCGGTGCTTTCCTACACGGTCCTACCACCTGCTAGTCTTGCTTTTGCCTGCGGCGTGATAACGCCTCTCTATGCTTGGGGGCAGGACAGTGATTCAAGATAAAACATCAATTTTTCGTTGTTTCTACATATACTTGGGTTCAGAAGGATGACAGATAAACCTCTTCCCTTGTATCCTCAGATAATCAGGGTACAATGCATCTGGAAAGTTCACACATGTTCAAGCTGGATCATAGATTAGGAAAGACTTCATTCTGGTTTCCGGGACTTAATCCAAATCAAAGCCTTTATGCCCGAACAAACCCCGAAGAGTATCTTCAAACTCCTTTCTCTCATCCATGAAGGGTCTTTCCTGCTTCTGCTCACTATACTCCACCAACCTTCTTTTCAACGCCTCGAGTTTCTCAAGTCGCTTTTTGATACCCTCAATGCTCTTCCTCTCTAAGTCTTCTTGCAACCCTCAGTCCCCGTTCTTCCTGAACACTCCTGGTTTGCGCATCTCTGTGGATCTTGTTTTGTTTGGACGCATCCTCTCGGTGACTTTCGGTGTTCCAGAATTCATGCCGCTGAGCATCCAGGAAGGAGCTTTCACAGGCCACCTCAGCTACTTCAATTTCTTTCTTCCGTTGACCTTGGATCCTCACAAATTTATTGCGGTGCTTGGCCTCATTGGAGGTCAAGTGTTGACGTGTCGCTTTTGGGAAGCTCGTTCAAAAGCCTTAGTTCTTGATCCTGTTGTTGTTGAAATATATCTGTGCTGACATAGAGACACTCCTGTGCATCATCTTGGACTGTCTCTTTGCGTTTGGGTACTGAGAGCCTTGGTTGGACAATTGGGCCTGGTAACGGAACTATTATCTTCGAAAGCTGTGGATAAGTATTTTCGTCGTGGGGATTTCAGAGTCCTAGCTCGATGCTATACATACTCAATCAATATCAACAAGCAGACTCCTCACAAAGTCGTGATCACTGGCATAAGATGATGTATCAAGTGAAACAACAAAAAAGTCTTCCAAAGTTTTCGAGTCCCCATACTTAACGGGACAGGGTGAGAGAACAAGGGGGAAGTGAGTAGCAGCGCATTGAAAGCCTAGCGAATTTGATTTGCATCTTATCTAGTTCAAAGCTTGATGCAAATGGCTGTAATCGAGTTAGACCTTATCAGATTGGTCATGTGTATTTCGCGATCAGCGTGAAATCGATATCATTCTCTCTGCGCATTATCGATTTACAAGTTTAGCTCCATTTCAAAGTTGAGTTGTTCACCGGTTCGAGATATCTCATGATACTGCTGTAGATTGTGGACATAATTTCTAAGTCTGGTTAACACGAGGTGCAACCTGTCCAAGCACTTGACTTCACATATCGAAGCAATCGAGTGATCACACTGGGTGCAGGGATTAATATTCTTTTGCAAAACAATGAAAAAACACAATAAAAATAATTTCATTGATTTTAAAATTTTATCTGAATAGTTTTGTCAAAACCAGAGAAAAAATATTGTAAATGAACTGACTCAGCTGCCAGCAAAAACTCAAGCAGCACCAAGGAAAGTACAGTTCAACATTGGTGAGAACAAACAGAGTTCTTATCTGCATTTTTATGACTCTCCTTGATGCTGAAGGTGCCATTCAGTTACAAAATTTTTTATTATTTTGACAAAAACATTCAAATAAAATTTTGAAATTAATTGATTATTTTTACATTATTTTTACATTGTTTTGCAAAAGAATATTGTTCCCTGCGTGGCAACCTGTCCAAGCACCTGTCTTCACATATCGACATGTTTCCATTGTTTTGCAAGAGAATATTGTCCTCTGCATCCAGTGTGACAGGCTGATGCTCTCACAGATAGCCAATTGTACTATTGTCTCAGTCGTTGATAAGAAGCTATAACTTCAGTTCGATTTTGACAGACATACAGGAAAGGCTCACTGAAATGGATACTCAACTCAATAAGTGGAGACTCCGAAATCCATACCATGCTTCTGAGGCTCACTTACAAGAGCAGCAAGTCCAGCCAGAAACACCGGCACGGTTTTATACACAAAGCGAAAGGAACACCGCTGAAGCCTCCACGAGGACACCAGCGCCCGTTTCTGACCATTTATACACCCGATCTCTTTTGTCACAGGACATCCTCGATAACGCTGGTCCCCAAAACGTAGCAGATGGACTTCAAAGTTCATCTGAATTGTTGTCTGACGAAGAGCTGGAAATTCCAGTCCTTGATACCCTGGATCATCCACCTCCCTTTACTCGTATCGCATATGACCCTCTTCCAAGGCCCATGAGCACCGATACATTGTCCGTAACAGATGCTGTCCCACGCGACGGATATTATACCCTCTCGGGCCACAGCATCGCTCATCTTCCTCCACATCTGCATCGAGTACGTCGTCCTCCTGTCGCTGCACCTGTTCCATCTGCAGTACGGCTAGGACCTCAGACTCAGAGTACCACTGAGGAAAGCGAAACGCAGACCGACAGTAGCGACATCGAGGTATCTCGCAAATTGCGCCAGATGCAGATCAAGAGACTGCTGGCCACTGACAGGGCATTTGACTCGGGACCTCCGCTTCCAGAGTCACTGGCCTTGCCCAACTCTCAGATTGACTCTCGTCGCCAGCCTCAAAGACTAATCCACGGAAAAGACAATGCAACAGTGATTGCCTCCGCTCAGCAAGCCGGACCGCAACATAGAGTTAGTTGGGAAGATAGTAACAGACACCCACCGCGTTTGCCTGCTGATTCGCGGTCCCAAGAATATCAAAATCGTCACCACAGAGGAAATAGGGTGCATAAGGACCAGCCTGTGATCCAGCGAACCCCGCAACAATCCGAACCGCCTCAACAAGAGACGATTATAGTCCAGGTTCCTGAAGAAACCTTCAGTCCCGCTCTAGAACTCATTGAAGTAAGCTTGTTCTCCCAGTCTCCATACAGAATTTGCGTTCACTTGTTGTTCTTTATTGAACAGGATCAACGTCTCAGACAACAGGCAATCCTAGAACAGTATCGCGGGGCAGCGCGGTACTTGAGAGATCTGAACCAGTGGTTTGAGGATGAAAATCAAGGTCGGAGAGATGACTTCAGGAGGTTGAATATGCGGCTTTCACGCTTGCAAGACGATGTGCAACGTATGGGAATATAGAACCGATGAAGATCTATTCTGTAGACTGAGTATTGCATGTACACCATGAAACCAATTTTTAAATTTCAATCTCTTATATGAATTCATTGTACAATAATAATGTTACTGTCCAGTTTTAAAAAGAATCTATAATGTCTACTTCACTATTAGTTTCAAAGAACGGGAGAGAGACAGGTTTGTTGATGTCTTTTTAAAGCGTCAGATCGGCTAAGGAACCTTCCACAACATGTACATTGATGCGAAGGTTTTCCGTGACTCTGTATATGTCTCTTGAGGTCCGACTTCCGCCCCAATATGGTCTCGTAGCACAAGGGACATATTAAATTGTAGTCCTCAATATGTTGAATGTGGCTTTCAATGATTTCGGGAGACACCTTTGTTTTTTGTTTTCCAAGGTGGCGGCGTTTTGACATATGCTCGGAGGTCTGTTCTGTCATATTCTCCGCCCTGCGCTTCGTCCCTCGAGGAACATTGACCTGGCCATGTGCAGGTATGATACGCGATGACGGGAAGTTGACGTCCATTTCATAGCTGAGGTATTGCTGACGCTGAAAAGCCTCCGGAGTGCGACGGAGAGAATTGCGCCACGCCACACTATTTTCTGCGGAACGCTTCGATTTTCGTTTACGCCGCCCTACGAAGGATATAGGAATGTGTTCATCGTCAGAGCAGTCATCAGTGGTAGCACAATCCGACAAAGTAGTCATTCGGTTGATATGCGGCGGGGAAAATGTTGAGATGGGAGTATATGATTCATATGAATACATTGCTTTTCCTCCATGACTGCTTGATGGCAGTAAGTGGATGAGGTGCGGAGAGATGTATTCAATTCTATAGTCAACCTCAGGGAGGCTGTTTTCAGAATTAGAAGGGTTTCAAACTACAAAAGACAAGGTACGTACACTGTGGCGCTCGATGTTCCCACTGTTAGCCCATCCAGCTCAGCAATAGACCGATGACAGCTTGAGATGAGGTCTTCAGTCGAAGATGAGTTTCCTGAAAATTGGGAGGGCAGATCGTATGTGTACAGAAAGGGAGCTCCGGAGTACCAAGAAGGGGGAAGAAGAGTTTCAGAGTGCGAATTCCAAGAGTCCTGGGGTTGTAGGCCATCTGAGTTCTCAACGTAAGGCCACGGAAGATCTGTGAAGGTCTTTAACGACTCGTCGACCAAGTCGATGCAATCGGACGTAGATGTAGTAGCATGACTTGCGGTGTACATGTTTCACGACGAGAAGGCTGGAGGACAGATGCAGATTCTGAGGGGTTCTTTAGAGGTACTTAGAAGTCAGTAATACATCGTGTTTTTGTAGTGTCCTCTAGAGTATAATAAAAGAGTCAGGGTAACTACGAGGTACAAAGCAATAGAGACGCGTTGACAGATCCTGTCGATGCAGGTACAATGGTTGAATAAAGGATATACAATTATATGATGGCTATGCATAACACGAGGCGGACTGCGCGCGCTGCAGACAACCGCGTCCCATACATACATACACGACGAGCGCCATTCCGAGGAAAATTTTGAAAAGGTGGGACATGATGCATGAGATTGAATATGAACAGATGTTCGGACTGTACCAGCTAGGTCATGGTAACTCGAGGTACACATCCAAGTTTTCACATTCCACAGCACTTCTACTGAGGCTATTGGCCGTCCACCTGACTATATGTCCGAGTCCGACGCTCGTCGATACCTATCCTTTCAAGATCTCTGATCGCAGCTCATCCCTTCCACGATCAGGTTTAGAGTTCTAGATCTCACAGTTGCGAGATAGTACGTGAGCAGGCGGTGTTGCAGCAGATGTCCTGACGGGGTGCGGAATTGTTGAACAAACGAGGCATCCTTTGTGTAAAGCGATGCAGTTGGCATGGCATTTCAGGAACTTCAACGCCCACCCATAACCGCTTAGCTTAAACAAACGTTCTGTGAGACCCGACCACGTTGCTACGAACACGCCCTTGGCGTTTTGCCTAGTAAAGAGTGGATGTCGGTATTTCAGGTACGTTGAGGCTCCACTACTAGATGACTGGATGAGTACTATGCGTGGAATTTGCTTTTGCGACAGAATCTTCCCGTTGCACTACCAACGACTGCGAACACGCAATTGTGTAGGAGGCTTTGAAGTGATTCAAGTGTGTTAAGAGAATGTAAAGTCAACCATTGTTCTCGACGCCGGAAAGTACCAGAAAATCTACTACCCGATTGAGAAACGAGTATACGACTCACGAACAACATTCAACTTGTCAATCGGCTCTGCTTCGCGATCTCCCCATTCTCTCAGCTCGTTGATCTTCGCCGTTCCAATATCGTTCTGGCGCGAAATAGAGTTGTCAACAAAGTAATAATTTGCTTGACGTGCACTGCCACAAATAATTCTCCGAGGTTCTTGGATTTTCTCCAGACTTCTGCGAGGCTCGACATCTAGCGCTCAACTTGCTTATTCATAAGGCTATGAAGCTTCTGGAGCGAACTAGCAACACAACGCATGACATCATTCTTCCAGGCTAGGCGTATTTAAGGCAGCTCAAGCTGCCCCCTATCTGACAACTCACTCAGTCTTTGTACCAACAACATAATGTCGTCGTTCTTCTACTACGAGCCTTTCTACCATTTCGAAAGACTCCTTGACGATGCTTTCAGCATTGGACTGGCTGCCAATAACAATCAAGTCCAGCATCGTGCCAGTCGTGGAGGCCAGGATATAGGCGTAGCTGCTGTTCTCAGGCCAACGTGAGTTAACAAAATATCATGTCTGATTTCTTCTTGTTGATTTGATTTTTTTCGTAGGATGGACTTGCGCGAAAACACCGATAACACAATCACGGCGACATTCGAGTTGCCTGGCTTGAAGAAAGAGGATGTGTCGATTGATATTCACAATGGTCGCTTGACCGTTAGTGGCGAGAGCAAAGCGTCCACAGAGCATGATGAACATGGTTATGCTATTCGTGAGCGGAGATTTGGCAAGTTTGCGCGCACACTCCGCCTTCCTCAGGGTATAAAGGTATGTCTACGTCCTTTGGGCATCCTTGATGCAGACCTTCATAGAATTTTCCTAGGAGGATGATATCAAGGCTAAACTTGATGATGGCGTGCTTTCTATCGTCTTTCCAAAGACCAGCGCTGAAGTAGCTCCCAAGAAGATTACTATATCCTAAATCTGAAGGAAATAATGGACTTTGGTGTTTCGTCTTGATGTTGTCTTGATGTTGTACTTTCATATCACTTATATCAGTTGATCAGTACTTTGTAGTTACCACTTGCTTTGATAACAGATGTATTAGCATTTTCTTATACATTGTCTCGAAAATCTTGACGATGCAAAAGTAATGGTGGATGAAAATAATTACGGATGTGCCACTAAACTTCTCAATGGTTAGTAAGTCTCTTAAAGAGGGTAAATCCTCATTTGCTATATATTGTACAGTAAGACATAAATGGTCATATATGTCAGTATCATCGTGTGTCGTGTTGATTCGTTCCTAATCCATCCGCGGGTATGACATGATGAAATTACAGGTAAAACATGGTGTCCTTCAAAGTGGCCCCGGAAACGCCGTTATGCCACATTTGGGTGGCTTCACGGAATACCTGCTCTTCCGCATCTGGTCCACTCCTAGTCGATCCACTAGAACCTATGCCTTGGAGGAGCCGATGCAGATAGCAACGTCCACGCTCGCAGGCGAGATCTGCATAGTACGCAGGAGAAACTAGACTCACGGCCTTCGTAGCTCGTGCAAACATATAAGAAACAGAGTTCGTCAGGCCTTGTAGTTCGTCAGCCTTGAAACCAATGTCGTCGTGAACGACATAATAGTGAGTCGGACGTGTAGTGCCTTGAAGTCCCCCGTGAGCTGGAAGAATTTGATCATCCTTGCCAGTGTATAGATATGGAAAGTAGAAGTACCTTGCAGGAAGAAATCGAAATTATAAACTGACGTAACACCGCGATCGACGACTGTGCCTGGTTTAGGGTTGCCATCCTTGTCCGCATTCTCCTGTTCTGTTGGGAAGAAGCGTGTGTGATGGCGTTTGCCCTGTTGAGTCATATCAGCCGGCCTGTGATGGAAATCTGGTCTAGAGCTTTACACAGATGACAATGGTGATCTTAGGTCGAAATTGTACTTTGGGCGTATCAAACTTGGCACAAGCTTGTCGTATAGCGGGCAACTCCTCCGCAACGACAATTTGGAATTGACCCTGTAGCCAGTGTCAGAATTTACATTAACTCATGTATGGCAATATACACACCTCAGATACACCATCGCGGTACACCAATATCCTCTGGGGAAGCGTCTTACTCCTCTTCTGGAAGAGCGTGAGACGCTCCCACACTAATTTTGCCAGATTGGTGACCATCTGATAATATGTCAGTACATTGATTTGAAATCTGACCCAGAACTGCACCTCTTTCTTTGTTTCTTGAATCTCCATGCTCGCAGGATATTGTGCATAGAATGTATCGCAACTGGCAACGACAGCAGCAATTGAAGGGGTACCCTTCACACTGCCAGGACCGGGATGTGTGACATCTATTCCCATGAGCATGGTGGGCTTCTGCGTCAGCCAGCTCATACTAGCCTGATCGAGTGCGTGACTAGTGTTTTGTTTGAGAGACACTGCAGAATTTAAGCTAAGCAAGTACGTACTTTACACCACCCAATTTCATATTGACTTTGAGGGCTACATTTGCAAAATATTGCAGCTGCCCTAAAGACAGGACATGTTGTATCAAATATTGTCAGATACAAACATTTAACTTAGACTAACCCCTTTCCTTTCGAATCTTTGCCGAGTGCACGCAGACAGTTGCTGACATGCGATGTATCATGCTCTGAACAAAGGAAGCGACGATGACGACTTGCCCAAATCCAAGTGTGAGTCACAGAGATGCTTTAATCCCGAATATACATGCTTATCACCGTTCGACAGTAGGACTAGAACAAGATTAGGTTTGGACTTCAACGACCTAAGAGTGGCACGAATCGCAGAGATTGCCTGAGCGCGCGAAGGATCTGCTCTGTCTTTCCTTGGCAGCTGGCACTGAACAACAACTGGGAGAGCACTGTTCACATTCATGCCGCTATTTTTACACATATCAGCAAATCCTTTCATGGTCTTCATCAACTCGGGATCTGAAGAGCTCGCAAACTCATCGCGATTATTACCGTCCTTAATCAATAAGACAGCCCAGTTGCTCAGGGTGGCGCCTTTTGCAAAGCGAACGTTTCGCAGATTCCAGCTGGCACGGTCATCAACTTGAGGTGTCCCAGCCCCGTACTTAATTCCTGGTGGTGGGAGTATCCGTCCAGGAACAACAGCCATCTCGGGACCGATGGAGATATCAAAGGCCTTAAGAGGGCTGGCGCCTTGACGAAAACCCAATTCATTGAGCCCTCGGTTTACTATAGCATTGGCATTGACGTTCGGTGGTTGAGCTGCAATGATGATCATGCTGGCCGTTTGTTCGTCCGTCAGCTTTCCTCGGAAGGGCTGGTTCGGTAAGATCTCGCAGAGTTCTGGAGGCAGATAGTTAGCCTTATTACCTCCGACATCGACGAGAGGAAGGTCTGGCTCTTTCAATGTGATTTTATACTCTAGAAGCAAGTATGTCAAGGGCTGTTTGCTGCTCAGGCAGGAATTAGTCGAACTTCTCTTAAAGTAGGCCTCCACGGTGACTGTCCCATATTCATCTGTTTGGAATGAATGTTGCCGGGCATTAAATGACGCTAGGGACTTGACCGTCTTCTTATAACCGAGATGTGTCGTCTTGATTCGCACACCTTTAACGAAGGCGCTGGCACGCGCGCCGAAGCTTGATTCCTGGAATTCATTCATGGCGCGCGCCAGATTTCCTGGAGTATAAAATGCAGTTGTGCAAACTGAAAGTGGTGAGACATTTTTGATGCAACAAAAAGTAGTCATTTACCATTGACATTCACCAATAATTGGTTATGAGAAGGTCGTACAGAGGAGTAGAAACCTTTCCATGCCTCGAGGCTGCCACCAAGGCTTGCGGGAAAAGCTTCTGATGGGAAAAAGAATCGATTTCTTCCTACCATAACGCCACTCCCACCTGACCGATTTGGGTGAGATGAGAGAACGACATTCAGAGCCGAAATTACAGGCAAAATATCATATCCTCTGTACTGAGGCTGTCCTTCGAGGTAACTATGAACTCGAATAAGGGGGGAAAGGCATGTTGTAAGTGCTTTATTACATACTTGAGAAGGCCTTGAGTGTCGATGTCGCGGCTATATTCAATTGTAAGGGTATATTCGGGACCATTTGGTTTGGGGCCGTCTTCATCCTCATCATAAAAAGGGACTTTAATTGTTAAAGGCTGATTTAACTTTTTAGCCGAGATGAGCTTGCTCGAATGGTCATGAGCGACATTGCCTTGCAGGCCTTTACGTGCCCAGTCGCGAGATTCTTCTGCGAGTTGAAAAATGCGCCTTCTCACTCGGCGCATCGCCGTCTTGTTGGTGGGTGATATTGTAACTTCGTACTCATAAAGAGGACGTTTAGGTATCTTCACAGGGAAAAAGTTGGCTCGAAGCTTCACTTGTTTCCCTTTAGTCCCAAAGTCGGGCCGTAAAGGGATTTCATCTCTATCTAGCTTGATGCCCTTAAACGAAGCTACCAGAGCCATTTCAGACTTGTCTGATAATCGTGCATCAATCGTTGCAGGACCGGGCGCAAAAACGCTATGACGTCGTCACCATTAATATGTAATCAATAGGATAAAAGTTCAGATGTTTTCACCCTCCTGCTTCTCTGGGTCCGCCTCCTCGACCGCGACCACCGAAACCACCTCGATCTCCACCACCCCGATATCCACCTCTAGAGTCTGGGCTACCTCGCCCAGCGGTTCCAGTCTGAAACCCACGTCCACGCCCTCGGTTGTCGCCTCGATAAGCCATTTCAGTAGGTCAAACTATCAGCGAGAAAGAGTCGTTGCTGTGTAGGAGGAAATGACAGAGCGCTACAACGGAGCTCTTTCAGCTGACCAAAATACTCTCATGATAAATGGCTTTGTACTTTCTTACGTAAGTTCTAAGCGCTTCATTAACGAGTTGCTGCGGCGTGCCTAAGGCACGCGCCGCAGCTCGTGGCGAGAACTACAAAAAACCCGAATGTTCACTTTACATGGATCCTAAGGAAGCCTGTTGAGAATAGAACTTACGCATCTGCTGAAAAATATGACTGGGGGGCTCACCAAAGTGCCAGTAAGCGGCGCTTGTCTCTTGTATTTCGCTTGATTGATAATTCACACATTGGATAAGCAACACGCTGTTTACCTTGGGCCGAAATCAATCTTGCATTGTACTACGTAAGTATATCCGAGATTAAGAATCCAGATTTCCCAAGATCTGGTTCTGGATCACCAATAGAAGAGCGTAAAGCATCTCTACGCGCTAAAACGAAAAAGTCAGCATGTCACACGACACGTGTGCTGAATGGAAGCTTGAGAGGACTGACAGGAAGGGAGACCCCTCTTTCTTGGGCTAATCGCACGACGGCGCCAAAGATAACCTCAACCTCGAGAGGCTGATTCCTCTCAGCATCGATCATCATGCTTGGCTTGTGGAAGCTGTCTGGACCGACATGCAGCTTCCTTGTATTCTCAATCACTTCGTCAGGTAGCGTGGAAGGGATGCCGTCGATTGAGTCTGGATATCCAAGGGCTCGTGCTGTCCAGGCTTAGGTTCAGTGTCAACGTGGGGATGATTTTTTCCATACCAAGGACGACAAGTTCTTTTAAAGTTGCTCTAATCGTAGGGATAGTGTATTCTTTGATCAGATGTGCCGTTGTAGGTGATACATATGGCGTATAAGGTTTGGCAGGATCGGAGGGGGGCTCCCGGAACAGCGCTGGGAGGCGATAACTATCATTACCTGAATCAGCAACATGAGGGAAGCTAGCGTAATTTCCTAACTCACCGCGTGAGCGTAGAATACGAAGAGAAAGCGACATTCCAAAAGTTCTTTGAGAACTTTTGTCGTTGCACCTCAGGGGCAATCGTCACACTGGTACCACCAGCTGTGAGTATGGCGCTAAGGTCCTCCAGTAAGGCCGCTTCTGCTGGTGTGTTCGTCAAAGTCGTATAGTCATTGTGGCGGTATACGCCAATAATGAGTCGGTCCTATCAGTCCAAAGTAAAGTTAATCAACTACAACGAATTCGTTGTGCAACTCCGAGTAACTCACCACTGTACCGTGCTCAACAACATTAGGCTGCAGCAGATTGGTATTAATCCAGAGTGCGGTACTAACAATCCTTGGCTCTTTTCCAATATTCTTGATAGCGTGATAAAGGTCGCTTTCTACACCTAGGCCGTTCTGCAGGAGTACGTAGGTAGGCTGAGAGTACTCATCTGCATAAGGAGCAGAGAGAAGAGGCTTCAAGACGCTGGGGGTAGTCGCGCGCTCTGGGATAGCTTTGGAAGCCACGAATACATATGTGTAGGGTCTATCTGCAGCTTCCTTGACAGACCTGAAAACTATAACTTCGTCAGAACTATCAGTGATATATCATATCTTCATCCTTACTCCGATCTGGCCTCCACCCATCAATGACTCCATACTTCCCACTCTCAATCCGGATGCCATGCTCTAGAAAGACAAAATCGTTATAAGCTGACTAGTCTTTGTTACATAAAAAATTACGGGCTGACCTTGGATGGCATCAAAATTGCTTCTCGCGACAGCTGTTACGCGAACACGGCCGCTCCGTTGCAGAAACAATGCATCTACATAGATCAAAAATGATTATCTAGAGCCTGATAATGGGTGCCCTCTGTGAACGCACATATTGTGCCCACTGCGCCGAACCCAACCAGGAGAACATCCTGAACCTTCGTGGCTGTCATGGAGAAAGTAGGAAGTATAAAAGGTTAACGAAATTGAAACGAGCTAAACGACAACCGGCTAACGGGCCGGTCGGCTGTCAATGTAGACAAGTGTCCTCCTCATCCACAAAGAGCAATTGGCAAAGAGAGATCAAAAACTTGCGTTGAAAACAAACAAAATCACAGCAGCTCAACAATTGACTTGGAATAAGGCATGGATATAAACTCAGATCAAGCCTTCGTTCGTCAGAAGCATTGATTTTATTCAACGAGATAGTTTTTAAAACCCAATACAACTCCAACCAATTTTTGGGGCGCCAGAGTTGAAACACTTCGTCGGAAGAACGAGATGTTGAGCGATGGCGATACGACAAGTCACGGAATGACGTCAAGTGAGATGTTACAGCGGCGGAGAACATAAGCCGTCGAAGGATCGCACGTCTTTTTGTCGTGAGGCATTACCGAGGTTTGCCCAAGCCAACACACAAAGGAGTGATTACTCTGCAAGACACATAAGTACGTTACATTACAATGTGAGACACCAAGGCAAAACGTACTGGAACGGGCTCTCATCTTTCTGCGTTTGCGCCTGAGCCTGCGAGACCTCTTTTTCTTCCACTTTTCTCTCATCTTGCGACAGGAAAAGTTAGATGCACAACGAGGAGCAGGAAAATATGAAGCGTACTTTTCAGGTAAATGAGCGAACTAGAGAGTGCGTGGGTGGGAAGAGTGCTTAGTATCCGAGGTACTATACAGTTCTTAGTCATACTTTCCCATCTGCCCCGATTTGCCACGCTCCCTCAGTAATTTGTTTGAATGGCGATGCGCAAGCGCCAGCCCGTCCCGGCCGCCCTGCACTCTGAGCTCACCGAGTATTCTTCACTCATACGTGCTCTACGTGCAAGTAATTCTCTTGATGTCACTACTCATTTAGCAAGAGCTAGTGGCTCGAAACCCGATAGTCATGATTCTGATACTAAAGAAATACAACACGAGACGAACGATGCTGAAGACGAATACGAGACGGATACAATGACCAGTGTTTACCCTCCGACAAGCTCTGCTATCCCTTCGCGTGACGTCTCTCCGTCTCACCAGTCTCGGTCTAGCTCAGTCGAGATTTCTCGAAACCGAAAACGCAAGAGGTTGTCGTCTACTTCCCAGCGCCGTCGTGATGCATGGACACGCTGGCCTCTCCTAGTCGACGATATACATGTGCCTGAGTGGACCTTTGAAGACGAGATTGGATATCTTGCAGAACACGTCTTGAACCACCAGTCTCGAACTCTGCTCCCGTCACACGAAGCAGAGAAAGATGACAGCAACCATGGCGACCTGAGTTCCGAGGACCTTGATGACGTTGATCCGTCGTGCCTTCCTCATTTAACAGAAGCAGCATCAAATTACCTCTCTACTATCTTGGCATTACTTGTGGCGCACACACCCAATCGACCAGACAGTCAACAGAATCGTGTTGAACCCATGGGCTGGCGTGCCGTTCTGGATGTGTTAAGTTCATCTGGTGATCCCAATGTCGCTGACCCAAAGTGTGTTTTACCATCTATGTTGTGTACGATAATCTGTATAATGTCTGTAATAGGATGCTCAGCTCTGTTAAAATGCGCATGGAATCACTGTATACCCATGAAACAAATGAAGAGCCTAAACCACACTTCCTAGGCAGGTCTCATTCAAGTGTGGTACCCTTTACTCGTACTGATAAAGGGATAGTAGCACATAGAATTCAACGTGGCCTCAGTGCGAAGCAGAAACTTCGAGAAGAACTCTCGTCTTCGTTGGACAGTTTTCTCAAATTTCCAGAAACTCCGGAGGGTTGGACTCCTCCACTTCCGAGTCGGATCTCTGTGAAAAAGGTCCGTAAAACACGAGTCAAGGCTCCTGCCTATGTAGAAGATGAAGAAGCATCTTGAAGATCTCAAAATACTCCATAGAATTCTGGGGGAACAATTTTCTCTCCTAGGATCACGGCATGATAAGAGCCTGCAAATTTTTTCATTCATCCATTGGCTCATCCTATCTACCCAGTTCATCAATAGTGGCCGCTCAGTCTCACTCCGGTTCGTGCGGTTGGCATGAGTCACCAATCTTCAATAAATCTAGGACATTTCCTCGTTTTGCAAACGTACTGCAATCACTTAATCTCCTCTCCATGCCGTTTGTGCTATTGGAAACAGCCGAAATACTAGTGGCTACTCGACGGTGTTCTCAGCCTGGAAATCTCTTGACTTGGTGGTTGTAGCCTATCATCGGAGATCGCCAAGTTTGTTACATTTGTCCACACGCTGAGACGTTTACACTGATATCTTCGCGGGAAGATGCGTATCTTACGTCAGGTCCATGTGATACGTATCATATACAACGGATTTGAAGTACCTTGCATCTCTACCAATTCCACATCTACCCCTCTCACAACCTTTAAACCCTGAATGCAAGGCGGGTTTTTGAAATGATTCTCGCTCGTTCATGGCGAACTTTTTGCTCAATTGGTCAAAAAGGGTCTTCCTGCCCATCCGGACTCGCTTGGTAGTCACCACGTCTGCCCATCTCCTGTAACCACTATTCATCTCCTGGTAACGATGACAGAGTCTCCAGTACAGTGATCAAGGCAAAACTGAAAAGCGGCATGTCCGTCATCGATACCGTCAAGATTCTCAAAGGCTGTATACCCTTAAGCCAAGGCAGCCGTTCTGGTCTGTTAAGCTGGTATGTCTCTTTCCTTGTACGCTGCTTTCACTCTGAGCAAGCATGGCATAGATGAAAGCGCATTTCCAAGTTCTCGATGACCTCATGAATGGTTCCATTATGTGTTGCGGGCAGTCTTGTTGGCACTCTCTCCTCAACCCTTCCTTGACGTCGACTGCTTGTCCACCTATTGGAGTTGTCGTAACTAACGACGTCTTAATACTTAAATCTGTGGTCTTCCAACAGAAGAATGACGTCTTGCTGGTGGCTGATTTGAAATTATTTGCGCAGTCTTGCATAGCTATCAGTGGCGTCATATACATCAGTACTATTTCACTCAAGAGGTTTCGTATCTTCCCGTGTCAAATTGTGTCGTAAGAGTTATGGAGATTTTTGTAGAAAACCAGTAAGGGGTAAGGAGGAATTGAAAACAGTCGGGAAAGTTGGAGGACTAAGGACTTGCGACAAAGTGGCGGCATTATTGAAGTCGGAGAATTCCATAATACCCACACTCTCGGATTCTCTTGCCGCTGTATTATTGAGTGACTAATGGCAGCTAAGAAGCTCAGCTGAGTGTATTACAGGTCATAAGTAATACTGCTTGCACTATCCAACTCATAAATTGTTTCCAATAACTCGCGTTCAAATTCCTCGCTTGGATCTAGCATGATCGGGTTGACAGAGGCCGTATCTTGTTGAGACTCATCCTCCTGCATAGAAGAGCTCAAAATTTCCTCTCGTGACGGTATCGGAAGGCTGCAATCTTGAACGAGGAATAGTACTGTAGAAGGCCAATACATACCTCTCTTGATGGCGTAATTGACCAGATATATTTGCTTGTGAGCGGACCTCGGCACGGAACAAGTTGACTTCCTCAACTATAAGCCCTTTTATACCTTCAATGCTATCTTCTACTTCAAATCCGAAGTCAAATTTCTTTCTGCAAAATCAGCATGGACCCTTTATAACGCATTAAGGTGGACCGACATTTTGGCAGACAGGCTCGTTGGCAGGATCATGCCATGGATAGAAATAAGGGTGGTTCAGAGCATCTTCACAGCTGATTCTCTCGGATGGGTCAAAGCACAGCATTCGGGAAAGAAGATCAATAGCCAAGGGATTTGCATCGGGGAAAACGGTTGAAAATTGGATTTTAGGCTTGTAGGGAAGTGATTGAAAATATTCTTGAGCCTGTTCAAAATTTAAAGAGAATTAATAGAGAGAACTTGTAAGGGGAATGTTCCAGACATACGCGCGAAGAACTCATACGTCGTAAGGTGTCTTCCGATGGTGTTCCAACGTAGCGAAGCACTTGATTGAGTTGATCGGTGTAACTGAAAACTGGAAACTTAGAGAAAAACTCCGGAGACGTTTTGACTGCGTACTTGCGGCCTTTGAAGATCGGTGTCCTTCCAAGTAATTCAGCCAGAATGCAACCCAACGACCAGATGTCTATAGCCGTAGTCTTCAAGCCAGTAGTCAGACATGAAAGGCTTAAGGGTATGATATGCATTGCACCGTACATAGTTGCCAAAGCTCAGCATAATCTCAGGTGCCCTGTACCATCGCGTGGCAACGTACTCGCTCATAATCAAGGAACCCTGATGACTTGCACTGGGGTGGCCTCTGGCTAGTCCGAAATCACAAATTTTGAGTACGCAGTCGGCATTAACTAAGAGGTTGCCTGGCTTGATGTCACGGTGCAGAACATCAGCTGAATGAATATATCTCAGTCCACAAAGGGTTTGATAGATAAAGGTTTGAAAGTGAGCATCAGTGAGAGGCTGATGTGAACGAATCTATAAAAACGTCGACAAAAGAAGTTGGCAAGGACTACATTTGCTTACAATTGAGTGGAGATCTGTCTCCATGAGTTCTTGCTAGAACAAAGTAGTCAGAAGGCGCTAATACAAGGCATCACATATGTATGCTTACGTAGAGGTAAACCTCGTCGAAATCTCCGTTCGGTTGGAAGACAATATCCATATCATACAAATATGTAATCTAGGAGTGGTCAGAGCTGCGGAGGGTGATCCGAAGTACATACGTTCTTATGGCCGCGAAAGTGGTGTAAGAGCCTGATCACCTTATAAGCGTTTAACGGAATTTTGACGTAGCACTTGCCTGATCTCGCGTAAGCACCTCTTGGTGAGAATACGCTGAATCATGATAATGAGGTGAAATTACTGTGACTGCTGTGCAAGATATACCTTGGTGTTTATGTGCGTGATCTTCTTTATAGCACACTCATGGCCTGTTTTGCGATTGGAGGTGGCTACTACACAACCATAAGCGCCCTGGCCCAGTGCCTTGACAAACTGGTATTCGGAATCAATGACAAAGGTGGTGTTGAGGGCAGTAAACATGTGCCTCTGCATTGTTGCGTTGAGGTGTACCGTGGAAGCAAGGGGTGAGGAGGTACCGTGACAAGAGTAAATATCGAGTTGAGGATCCAATCAATCATCTGAACAGAAGTGATATCAACACGGCGTTTGTGGTAACATAGCAATATAATGCGAATCCTCCGCGAATGTCGTGGACTACGCTTTATTGTCGGCTGGGATAAGGATATGAACGTAGGCTTGAGAAAGCCTGGGTTTTGTCATGGGCAGTTACTCGTCACATCGGCAATTCAGCATTACTGTCTCAGGGAACTTCAACCAGGCTCCCAGGGGCATAAAAGGCTTGACGTGTTGTGAAAGAATCACGCTAAGAAGCCAGCGATCAGAAAACCATGTCTGTTCTTGGAAGTTCTTCGCAGTTCAGTCTATTGACCGAGTCTGTTACAGAGCGTCAGGCTTTCATCATCACGTTGGGATCAGGCTGGAGAAAGCATAGCATTTCGCGGATCGCCGTCTCCAAAGGATCAATGAATGTAGCTACAAGTCACGGTCGAAGTCAGCTCGCGAACGCAAGAAAAAGGGTCGGAATCTGAAATCAAATCAAAATCCACTTTCGCGCTGGGAAAAAAGGCACTGGAACATATCCCTCCTCCATGATAGGGAATCTTCCATTTGCAATCAGCATAACAGTCTATAGATACGATAAGTACTATAGTGGAATAGCGACTCAACCATAGTAAGATGGTATCTGCTCTACAGTTAAGATTGTTCATGTGTACGAGTTGCTGCTACCACCTTGAAACTTGTGGCGCTACCATGGACAAGCTCGATAACGAGCGAGAAGCTGTGGAATTAGAGGCGACGTAAATGTCCTTCTTACTTTGCTAGTGCGAATTATGCTTACATGATCATACAGAGGCATGTTGCATCAACATATTGGAGACGCAGAAGACCCAAAGTATGACTACGAGGAGATTTCAAACGGGGCGATAGGAGTCGTAGGGAGTCCTAACGATGAACGTTGGACTTACTTGAGAAACAAGGATATAAAATGTTGCAAGCCGAACCCTAGAACACACGCAGTATGTGAATCCTCAGTCTATATGTATTCGACTGAGCCTACCTAGAATACACGCAGTATGTGAATCTAAGGTAAGGTAAGTAAAATGTCTGTTTGTAATGGTAGGCAACTCGCTCACCCTCAGTCTATCTATACGTGTATTCGACTGAGGGTGTGTAATGTAGACCGTCCAATATATAATTGACGTTTTCCATCAATTTCACTGTTTGGCAGAAAGCAATTATGTGGCGTTGACATCTACCCTGATTGAAAGATCTTGAAATAACACAATCAGAAAAGCCTTGCATCCCGATACGTCTCTTCTACATGTCAGGATCGCATCGCAGGATATTGATTCCGTTAATACGATACCGTGGCTGGTGTAGATCGCCTGGCACACTGGGTCAATTCACTCCGTCGTTTCAGTGTATCGCCGATATCAGCACTGTTGGTTGGCAGATGCGTGAGAATCGGCATGGCGGAGAACCGTAGTTTGACATAGTGCACGTTTGTAGAGATGTCGAGAGGACACGGCAGTGGGCCTCGAACCATCGAGCTCCGAGATTCACTAGCAACAAGACACAGTGAGACTTCTACAAGAGGTTCTACAAGAGGCTGATGCTCAGCGTATTACGATTGCTCGTAAATTATAATTACAGAGTACTTAGCAGAAAAGCAGGAAAATACTACGACCTCTAGGTCAAGTCAATGATCGGAAGCCTGGTATTATCGCTGAGGGCTTCTTGGACCAAGCTCTTCTTCTCGGCTGCGATACGCTTGTCAATCATCTGTGGATTCTCGACTTCCATGACGGTGTCAACCCAAGCAAGGGCCCATGCCCCGTTGCCTGTTTTTGTTCCACCTAACACGGCTCTCTTCTCGCCCGAATCAGGCAGAAGTTCCCAGCGACTCCGCGTGGACTGTGTGTCACTCCGGTCTGTGGATTTCTAGTGAGCATTGATCAACCGAAACTATAGGAGGACATACATGTAACCAAACCAGTATGAGGCTCGTAAATCCCGAGTGGTGGCTCTTCCGCAGCAACTCGTCGACGCTTGGCATTATCCTTAGTCTTGGAAGCCACCCGACCCTCTGCAAGGACACCATCATCGTCCTCTTCGCCTTCCTCTTCCTCTTCCTCCTCACCTTCTTCGTCATGCTCCGCGCCTTTCCGCTTCAGCTGATTCTCCTGGTCACCAACAATAGTAGGCTGTTCTTCTCCAGCCACAGTCACCGACAATTCTTCTATACCTCCACCAATTTTCAGCCCCTCTTTCCTCCACTTAGCCCACTCCTCTCCAGCCTCCAAAACACGCTGTGCCATCAGAAACATCCAATTCTCCTCATCCACACCGTCACGCGACAAAAGACTCTTCCTCACGGCGTTCAGTGGACCATCGCTATACGGACCCCACCCACTACTCCCAAATATCGTCGTTGGCCCGCCGGCACGATATATTCCGCCACCAACGCGATCTCCTTTGCCTGCGGCGGCACCAGCAGAGGCGACAGCTAGTGACGAAACCTCGTTGCTGTGACTGGCCGCATTGGGGTCTGGAAGCTCTCCGACGGGGTCACCAGGTTTGAGGCCAAGTGCTGCAATATCTTCTGTGACTTTTTCCTCGTAGTAGTCGTCAGAAACCCATCTGCCATCTAATACAGATAGGATTGAGAATGACCGTCAATGAGATAAACATTAACCTACCAATAACCATCTTGCTCCCGTGGAGCTTGAAGGCGCTCCGTGCGGTGATGAGGGTGACGCTACGCGTGCGTAAATGAGAGCCTAGTTTGCCTTGAGAGATTAGATAGTCTTTCTCCGGTTGAGTGGCGTTCAACTTGAACGCGAGTGGATTGCGTCGGAAGTAGTACAATGAATCACGGAAACCTGAAGTTCGAGCAGCATCGATAGCTAGCATGTAATGACGTGTGGGATGTCTGTTGGGGAGGATGAAAGTAGCAGCTTTGAACTTTCGACCTACACCGGACGGATTTTAGTAAGAGCAGGAAAAGATGGTAAAAGACGACGCGTACCTCCCAAAAGAACACCAGAAGGGTCGATTTTCTCGTTTCCTTTAGGATCCTCGTCGGTTACAAACTCGTCGCCATCGATGATGTAGACTTTGCCCTGTATTTTGCGGAAAGGCTTTCCACCACCTAAGGGTTCCTCCTTCACGATCTCCTCTGCCTCTGCCTCTACATCTGCCTCTGCATCTCCAGCTTCAGAGTCGGCAATCTCTGCCTCTGCCTCTGCTTCAGCACCATCTCCCTCCTCGTCGCCTCTCTTCGGTAACCGTATCGTCAAACCACCCTTTCCTCTTGGTCTTCCTCGCGCCCTGCCCCGCCCACGCGCCCTTGGAGTACCAGAGACAGCGGCTGTACTTTTTCCGCGACCTTGACCACGCGGACGCCCTCTTGGTCGTGGAGTTCCAACACGACTACCTGTGCCTTCTTCATCGCCAGTCTGGATATCCGCGGGGTCCACGTCCATCGCGTATTCATCTAGGTCCTCATCGTTTTCTGGGGGCGGTGGTGGTGGGGCTATCAAACGCGACGAAGTTCCTGGAATGGTCACCGTTGGACCTGGCGTTGGTTGTGGTGCAGACTGAGGCATCCGTGGTTTAATTACAATTTTGGGTACTTCCGACGATTTCATGGAGACTTTTCAAAGATGTGTCGTGGGATTGATATTACTTATTGCAAATGGGGATGTTAAAAATATTTATTTGTTCTTCTCACTTACACCCTCGGGTAATTGAACTCTGAGCTTCTTTTGACTCACAATACTCCATGCTGCAGTTGAAGCGTCATTCATACTTAGCAAAATTCTTGCCACAACAACTTTGAGTTTTGGGTCCTCGCGGCTGTTCCGAGTCAAGACTCACTCAAGACAAGTAGACAAATTGGATGAAGATTGAACGTATGGAGGCGATACGCTCGTCACTTATACTTGTACTGAGAAAACTCCCGAGCGTCATTCCTTTCAAACCGAAATTGGATCAAGAATTTTAGTCTTCGAACAATCCACAGATATTGATGTATCTCAAAAGGGAACACGAACTAATTTGTGAGCTTAATCAATTTGATTGAAACCCGGTCCGATGTACACGGCCATATACTTTCAACAAAAACCACGATGACACCAGGATGGAAAGTGACAACAGCCGACCGAATCGAGCGCCCTTTGGGAGACAGCGAAATTGCATTCTTCCCTGCATCTAAGGACGGCCAAGGTGACATGTGCGTTCTGCAGGTATCTTGTATCATCCTGTAGAGTGATACAAACAACTCGTTGTCGCCATAATCAGGTTCTTGCATCTCGCTTTCCGGGCTCCTGCAGCCCAACTTCGTCTCAGAAGGGTTGCGATTGCCTGGGCTGTTTTGCGAAATCGCCATCCATTGCTTACCTGTCAGGTCACTGAAGGAGAAGCTCCATGTTTCTCGTATGTTTTCGGTTATAGGTTCACAAGTTTGAATACGCTCATGTTACTTGTAGCTTTCTTCCTCCTAAAAGCATTCAGGCCGCTCTCGAGGAAGCCAAGGGGGTATTGTACTTCCGTCACCAATCGAAGGAAGGTGCGGTCGCGTCCCCATCTTGTGTCTAATTCCTCAACTAGCTCGAATATCAGAACTCATATCCAGCTACATGAATGGTCCACGGACTCTCTCGAATACGAATCTTTCGTATCTTGTAATATCCTCCACGGGATCATGCGACGATGATTCATCTGAAAAACACGATTATGACCTCCTCATGTGTGCACCTCACTTCACAGGTGATGGAACGTCTCTACATCAGTGCACACACGACCTTCTCGAACTTCTCGCATCCACAAATTCTGATGAAGATCTGTTGGCTTTCATAGATCTCTCCCAACCATGGGTCAGTATTGAATTAGGCTTTGAAGATGGTACGTGTATTCATGTTGTCTTTACAGATCAATAGACTTCCGCCTACTTTTGAGTCACGTTGTACCGTTCCCAGAGATAAATTTGCGAGAGGAGTTGCGAAGGTTAACTTTTTGATGACAAAGGAGAAGGAAATCGGTGGCCATCGGTTAGCGCGACTCCAACGCGCTCCACAAAGGACAGTTTTCCTCGAACGCGTCTTTGACGGCACTCGGACAAAGACCATCTTAAGGAGGTGTAAAGAAAACGGAGTCACGATCAATCACGCAATGGAGGCTCTATCTGGCGTTGCGTGGGCCAGGGTCATCAACGCGTCTAACAAACACAGCAAGGATGCTTTCAAGGATCCAGTGTTCGTCTCGCTTCTTTATCCAGAGTTCAACCATTCTCACGTATGCACCACTTAGCATGATATACACTGCCATCAACGTGCGCCCGCACTTGGTGCCTTCACCTTCACCGGACCCAACATATTGGTTCCTTGCCCTCACATATTTCAACTTGGTATTCCCATCTTTTCCTCCCTCTTCTCGTGGTGCTTTCTGGCTTCGCGCAAAAAGTGCCAAGGCTCAAACTCATGCCGTAGTGCATTCGCCCCTTCTGGTACATCGGACACTTGAAATGGCTAGCGAGCGTGCCGCCAGAGCTCGGAATGAACCACAGCCAAAAACTGATGTCCCAAAGTTGCTCAACACCACGGCGGAGAACTTACTTCCCGGTCCTGCACCGAGTGCTGCGCTGCTTGGTTTGTCATTAATTGGAAATCTGGATGTGACGTACGATCGGCGTGCATACCCTGCATTTTACCTGAAAGATGTTACCACGGCAAGCCGGCAGAAGGCTGGTGGGATATTACTACTGGTACACACTTTTGGAGGACAGCTTTGGCTGCAGCTTTTCTATGACATAGAAGGCTTCGGAAGTGAGGGAGAAGTAGAACGATTCTGGACTGAGCTAGGGAATGGCGTGGAAGAATTTTTGGCCTCGTAAAGGGTATGAGTGAGAATAGATAAGCTAAAAAAATTCAAGTCCCTAAGCAAGAGTTTGAGCTACGAGGAGAGAGCTATGTGCCCCAAATGCAGGGTAACGGAAACAATGGAGCATATCCTAACGGAGTGCGAAGCCTCGGGCCAGAAGGAAATATGGGACTATGTAAGAAACCTGTATGAAAGAAAGGGCTTGGAGTACCGGAAACCGTCCCTCGGGGACCAGCTAGGGTGCGCATTGACGAAAAGAAAGGAAAAAGGGGACAAAGGCCCAAGAAGATTCCATAGGATAGTAACATCGGAGGCGGAATACGTAATCTGGAAAATAAGATGTGAGTGGCGAGTCGGGAGAGAATCTGACCTGGAGAGAGCTCCACAAAAAATGAGATCTTGGGAAGAATCAGAGCCGCAATCGCACGCCGAATTAAAACAGACTGCCTAGCAACGGACAACGAGAGGTTTGGCAAAAAGGCAATAAAAACCGGGCTAGTAAAGGACACATGGGCCGACCTCTCAGCGGGTGACTGTAATCCGCTCAGGTCACGGAGAAAAAATGCCGTGGTTTTAGTGGGTATTGGATGAATCTGAGCCCCACACTCAGTGCGTAAAGGCATTTCCACGAGGTGGCCCCAGGACCGAATTTAACTGAATTGACGAGGATTCGCCCTACCCTGGACCGTAGAGGCTGACTATGTGAACTGTCTACGGCACGCAGAGGTACCACCAAAAAAAAGAGTTTGAGTATGTCTAGTTTCTCCCTCTCCATATTAGGTGCTTATAGTCAAGGAGAGATTCTCGATGATACGTACAATCGTGATGTCTACGTGAAAGATTGGACAGGCACTTGCAATTGTGGATGGCAGAAGTATGATCGACTGTCATCGTTTTGACGTCTGCTTACCGGAGACTCAGAAATAGATGACAGACAACAGCAGAAAAACACAAAGCACTAAAAAGGAGTTGACCATTCTAGCAACACCTCGGGAACAAAACAGGATTTCATTCCAATTACATGGAATATAGACAGAAATTTCGATGCTACATTTATATCAGGGGCAGCATCTCAAAATCAACTTGAACGAGTCTTCAAATACGCTTCAAAATCGATTATGCCCAAGGAAGGCTCGGCAACTGCGTCCGGATGGTATTTCTTCCAGTTGGAATGAATACGTCGCCAGTGTTTGACAGACTCGTTCCACATCTCTTGTTCAGTATTGACCCTGGGCCAATGATTGTTGACTCGCTCAAAGAGATAGGCCGCTGAAGTTACATCCGTGCAGAGAATTGATGTTCTGTGAAATTCAAATGTATCTATCACGAGAGATAAAGTAAACATCAATGCATGCATCGTGACTGGAGGCATCACACATACCGGAAATGCAGTAGTTGATGTCCTCGAGAAATAACCACAACTCACAACACATCACGCTTTCAGGACCCAACGGTCGCATAATCTCTCCTTCTTTTGCAGGCAGTACCTCCCGTGTCAGCTTTTCGACTTTATCCCATGCCAGACAGTGATGAGGTTCTGCAGCTGTAAAGTCTATGAGGAAGGGTTTTCCTTTGAGATCTAAGACGTGAGAAGCGTTCAGTTCATCATGCTCAAGCCCTATCTCAGGCGAATGCAGGCGGAGGGCAATATCCACGGTGTCATTTCTGCATTGAAGTGGTCTATTCGAGCACTTTCCACGTATGTAATTCTAACTCTTACCTGAAACGTTTAATACCATACTCGTCACCACGATAATCCTCCAGGTCTGATAGATCAGAGACCGCAGGTTCTCCACAGTATTGAAGAACGATGCATGCACAAGACAGTTCGTTCAGGTCCGAAGTCTCGTGCACGTAGAAACCGTAAAACCTTGGCACATGAACACCCCAGAGTGGCTTCAAATGGTCGACATAAATCTGGGACTCGTATTCGAGCCGAGGGATGGCAATTTCTTCTATATCTTCATAGGTGAACTTGACAATGACGTTTTGTCCAGACGTTTTCGCCCTAAAAATAAAGTGGTTGTTCTCGGTCACCTTGAGAAAGGTGACATCTGTCAAGGTGACTCGGTAGTGGTCCTTGACTGCGCCTATGCGAAGAAGTCGATGGATTTGGCTTGCATCTGGAACCTTGAGTCTGAGAAACATTTTCACAAGAGCAGAAAGTCTCAAACCCTGAGGCAATTGTTGGAGAAAACCAAAAGCGTTATCGTTGATGATATTTTTTCTACGCCAGCAAGCTATAATACAGAGCTAAAGGGTGGATGTACAGGATCTTGTGCGTGGATCAGCGTGGTTGTGTATCGATGTATTTGTATAAGTTGTGTAATATATTTTTCCAGTACGTCGCAGTTATCATACCCAAAGGCAGATCAAAGGTAGGGCTGGGGTTAGTATGGTTAAAGATTGATTGATTGATTGACTCTGTTTAACGCCAAGCTACTAAGAGGTGGGCTGGTAGGCCAGATGTTACAGTAACTACATCTGTATTAATCTGGGTACTCAAATCTTCCGAGCCAGGAAATTTCAAAGTATGTATGATCTATTCTTCGATTTGAAACAGACAAGACCTGATATTTGAATACCATCTAGCACCAAGGATGAAATAAAACACCCTATCAAACGTCGCCGTGTTGTCTCAGCTAGAATCGCAAAAGAACATTGCTTCGCACATGCCGCTGTTGGGAGAAAGCTGAATGCCAGGTAACAGTGACTGAATCAAATTGTAGGATGCCTTGCACAGACGTGGATGGTGGACATCAATGTACATATTCACCGTAGCTACCATAATATGGTTTGTCATGTTTCTTAAAAATTCTCCCTCTTTCTTTTTTTTTCTTTTGTTTCCTCCGATACCCCAGCTAAGTGATTAGTAAACCATCATCAATCAACAATCATCATTTAATGCGGTTCGTGGAAGAACGGCCACGTATCACCATTCTTGTTCCTACACACAATGGCAACCCTCTTGCACGCATCGCGCCCTAGAACCTTCGGCATCCATAACTTGGGTACTGTCGTGATTTTGTTGTGAAATGATATCCATTCATCCTATAGCTCACAGGTGGTCGTAATTACGATTACACAGAGATGTACAGCCCTGACAAACCCGGAGAAGAAGCAGCAGAGAATGCGCGCGTGTGGTATGTATACCTTGACGAAGCAGGGAATCATGATGCAGACATGATTGAAGGCTTTCAGAGCATCATTGACAGTCTCCTTGTTTTTGTCAGTGTTGATGGACATACGTTCCTAAATGTCTTCCTAATTCAAAGATAGGCGGCACTGTTCTCGGCAGTAGTAACGACGTTTGTCGCTCAAACATCTCAAGCTCTCCAACCAGATAACGCGCAGATTATGGTGTCTCTTCTCTTCGAAACCAACCAATTATTGAGAGCCGCCATAAATGGAACAAGCATGAATCCCGTGCCTGAAGCATCTCTAGGTCCCGACAGCCGGACATACACTTCCATAGATGTATGGGTGAATGGACTCTTTTTTACCAGCCTCGCTCTCTCGTTATCAACTGCTCTCCTGTCTGTTTTGGCTAAACAATGGATCCAAGTTTGTCATTCCTCTGCCCCCTTCTAAGTCGTCTAACACCGGTGAACAGGCGTATACTGCAACGGTTTCTGGCGACGCCAAAACCCGCGCTTTCATCCGCCAATTCCGCTTTGAGGGACTTGTGAAATGGAAATTTGGCGAAATTATTGAGAGTCTCCCATTGATCCTACATTGCTCAGTCGCCATTTTCCTTATCGGACTAGCTCTCTATGTCTCGCAATTGTCCCGTCCAATATGTGGAATCGTTGCCACGATCACCGCTTTCACATTTCTCTTCTACCTTGCATCCTCAATGCTCCCCGCATTTTATATAGCCTGTCCCTACCGCATCCCCTTCATGTTTCCTCTAGCTCAGCTTCTATCCTTTGCTTTTCGTATGACAAGGTGGATCTGCTTGTGCTTCTGCTCTATATTCGATCACAAATATCCAAGACCCTGGCGACCACAATGGATGCCAAGGCAGCCTTTGAAAATAGTAGAGCACGCTGTAGTGTTGCAGCGAGTACTTTTGGATGGTCGTCTTGCTTACAACTCCTTGGACTGGGTCTTCAACAACTCATCTAACCGCTTTGTCACAGAAATTGTCATTGAGGGGACTTGCGGCTTGCTTGATAAATTTAAAGGACAAAACCATCTTCTGAGGGGATACCTTAACCCAAACCAAGGAAATATTTATCTTCTCCCTGCAATTGTATATTCTTTATCAAGATTGCCAGATACATATCCAGCATTTTCCATGGAGGACGAGATTGGAAACAACAAATATGGCCGACTGATAAAAAATGTTATGAAGGTCTTGTATCTTAACACTCTGCTAGATGAACCTACTGCTGGTTTCGAAGACTGGCAAGACCGGATAAGGGATGCACTCCTTGGAGCTTCTAATGCAGCACTCCTAGGCAGGAATCATGTCCTATATCGATGGCTTCTGGATTTGGGCGGTCCCAACCTATGTCAATCTGGCGGTGAATGGAGCAGGGAGTTCTTGTTTTCATGTGCAAAAGACGGGGATACAGAAGACTTTCGTAGACTAGTGCAGCGAGGAGTAGACCTCAGTTCTCGTGATGATTTAGGCGCTACTGCTTTGCATCATGCAGCATTTGCAGCCAATCTGGATATGGTCATTGCCCTTGTTGAACAAGAGCCAGCTCTGATCTCTGCGCAGGAATCAATTCTGTGGGATACAGTGATTGACTCTGCCATTTCAAGTGCATACTTCCCTGGTGACAATGGAAGTTCAGACGACTCTCGTATGATGGTGATAACATACCTTCTTGATCATGGTGCCCAATTTTTACATCACTATGCAACAACCTACAATGCATTTTCCCAGGACCCGAGACAAGTGAAGCTTTTGCTTGACTGCGGATGGGATAGAACAGTAAAGGATGCTGAAGGGAAGACATTGCTTGAGGTTGTACGCAGGCGAGGCAATGACACTCTTGTCGAGTACTTGGAACATTACCAGACTGTCAGGCTCGCCCCATATGGGATGACATCTCACATTGTGAAAGAAGAGAAACCATAATCTCTGCATTCTAATGATGGAACTTGATTCAATATACACATTTTATGCCTAGGTATACGACACAGATACAAATGATACTTGATACATGTCATGTACCTGGTATGCCAAAAAAAAAACAAGGAGCAAGGAGAACCGTCTAGAAGGGGAGAGAGACTTGCAGAGATAATCAAAAGACATAGATATTGCGAAGCTTGCAACTACTACAACGTAATGAGAAATTTAGAAACCTTATAGACATCGTTTGAGCATTGTGTTGAAGCTTAAATAGCCAAATCATGGAAGAATCAATCATGGATTTTGCAGAAAAGCACGACACGTACTGAGTTGCATAAATTTGTTTTGAGTCCGAAATCCTGGAAGGAAGTTTCCTTCAAGGGGCACATTGAAATTGAATGTGAACTGTTTGTTCAATTCTCATCTTCTCGCATGAGGACGACCTGATCTACCACGCCCTCATTCCCTCACTGGAGTCACTTCTCAAGATTGACAGGCTCGTTATCGCACACCCAATGTCCATACATGAGGTGTACGGTGCGCCAGAGGTGCAGTGCACGATTGGCCCCTAACTGTTCAGGACAGTCATGCCGATGGGCATGCATGAAAGCGCAAACACGTATTTGGAGAAGGCAAAGGCCATGAGAAGGGGGGTGGAGGCCGTTGAGAGGGTGCAGGCAGAGGTGGAGAGTAGTGGGGTGTTAGGACAGGGTATACTGCGATGGCAGAGGGCTGGGTATGGGGGTGCTGGTACGCCGAAGGAGGGGATGTGGTCCCACCTGAGGTGCGTCATTGCCTGGATTGAGAGCAAGGATGAGGGTTACGGAGCTTCAATGGCTCAAAGAGCGTGTGAGTGCAGAGCTCGATGAGTCACAGCGGGAGTTGGACAAGGAGTCGAGCATCAGTGAACGCAGGCCTTCTGGTAGGCTGAATCATTTGGTCATCATGGCTGTAGATACAAAAAGGAATATGAATCTCACAGAACTGGTAATTACAGTGTCCTTAAGTGACTAGACGTATCCTCAGAGGTCTCAACAGTGTGCAGAGAATGACTGAGGGTGTGGACATGTTTGTATGGCATTGTCGCTCTCCAGAAATAAGGTTTGATCAAGGGTTGACAAATAGAAAAAGTTATCTGTGACGTTAGAAGCCAGATGAGGGTAAACAACTGAAGAAAGGCTGTGGTGCAGTATCTGGGACAGATCCTAAATTTTGAAAAGAAAAATCGAAAATTAGCCAGGCCCGCAGGGCCTGGCCCAATGTCCAATTTTCAGACCTTAAATAACTCAAACTAACTTTTTATTGAATTTTCAATAAATAATACAATTCTATAGTTGTTACCAAGTATAGCCACTGTAGTACTGGCTTTGAAAATGTTGTATAAGCCCTCTTTTCAATTTCTATAACTAAATCTTGGTGAAAACTGTTGTAAATGGAACCTTAATAGAATACAAAATGTAAGTATAAACTCTACAGTATGTATAAGTAATGTCTGAAATACATAGATAAATTGTTTACTCACTCTTAGTCCCTGTATAATTGATTGAGGATGATAATAGTCCATGCCCAATATATGTGTTTCCACTCTCCATTGTTTCTTTGTTCTATGTCTACTGGTCAGAGTCCTAGCACCATCTTTGTACTCTCATGGCCAATGCTCCCAGTGGCCTTGATATATGCTGAATCACAACAAAAACAGCAAGAATAATTTTCAAATTGCTCTATATAGATAGTTTTTAGTTATTTATACCAGGACTATCAGATTCATCACATCCTGCAGCTTGGTATATCTTGCAATGTGCATTTCTGAATTTGATAATTTAATACATTTGTGTGGTTTACTGTAAGAGACAGATATAAAGCCAAAATAAGAGAGAAGAACTTTAGAGGTTGAACAAATACAGAGAATACACTGTGTTGATGTATAAATGATATTGATATGGCTGCCTCAATATATGAGACATGCCAGAGTAGAGCAACAAAAGAAAGACGTACCCATTCCTAATAAAAAAGCTGAAAACTGTAAGCTGAGGAAAAGCCGAAACATGTAGGCAAGGGACTCACAAAGAAAGCTTCTACCAAACCACCCCACCCCTACCCAACAGCCAACAAAACCCAGCACGATGATGCAGAAACAGCCAAGTCAGCCATCAAAGGCATGACACGCTAATAGCCGATCAAGGTGGCCATGTTTGGCTGATGGCAATCACGCATTAATAAGCAGCGATTGCACATCAAACCTTTGCCAAGAACATGCGCCTCGACCTCTCAATACAATCCTAGCCCAAAAAGACTTACCCACCCTCTCAACCAAGATGCAAAGTATCCGCAACAAACTGAAGACACGTCACAAGTGCACGACTACATGAGGGGAATGAAGGAACGAAGAAGAAAACCTCAAAACAGGTTTAGCCAGCTTGCGGCTAAACCTTCCACCGGGACCAATCAAGACCATGCCAAGCACCCACCAGTGCTCTGGAAATGCGTCAGAGTGAGGCAATCACGTGAGCGGCGCAGTGGTCCATGCATGCTAGGAAAGGTATAAAAGAGAGGTTAAAAAGGGGATTTTGGACAAGCAATCGATGTGCCATGGCTCAGGGTCCCCAGGGAGTGGACTGCTTAGGCTTAGGAGCGCTATAGGTTGACTTTGGGTTTACATTAGTAATAATACTACTTTGAACCTATTTTTGAAGCGACTTTGGTCCATTTTGGAATAAATCAAACAAAAATTATAACATTCTCTCAAAAGTGTGTGTGTGAGTAGCTCAAGCCCACTGTTAACTAGTGAGAACTGAGTGGACTTTATTAAAATGTTCAGCCTGATTCCACTCCGGCTCAACAAAGTAAATAAATAAACTTAGATTATGCATCAATATCGAAGATGAGACAGTGAGACCAAGATTTCAAAGTCAAATTCAGGGTGTTTAGGAGTCAGAAGTCAGAGTTTGAATAAGACTTAGTCACTTCATAACATTTATTCATCTGCTGAGTATCTAGGCTAATTAAGACATCCAGAGGGGTGTATACATGTCATGCTTAATGATAAAATACACAGAGTAGACTCTGTTGACAAAGATACTAGGTATGTATTAGTACTGTGGATATATATGCATAGACTCAGACTTACCTCAGTCAGTTGTATAATGACTGAGGTATTTCAAAGCCCACATCCAATCCTTTTCCATCATGTCCTGTATAGTTTATTCCCCTCTCCATTTCCATCCACCTTGCACATGTCATGTGTTCTCTTGCATGCCTCAACTCTTGCTCAACAGACTCAAAGCTAAGAGGAACAAAGAAAAAACAAGATAAAAGCACAATATCAGCTCCATCACAAGTCCAAAGCTTTTGATTAATTGTGGGAAAGTATATACCAATGGAGCAGTCTCTATATATGGTCACTAAGTTGTCCCAGGCACTGCACCACAGCCTGAAGAAATGCATTATCATAATTCATCAACACAAAAACATGTGACCATGAAGGTAGCTGACTTTATTATATTCTTCAACACAACCTCATCAGTGATATAGGTGTAGGGGACACAAGAGAATTATTGATGGGAGACAAGGCTAAAAGTTGGTAGGAATTTATGTATAATGAAGATTTTTTGGTAAAGGTTTTCTGAGGATATCAGCAATTATTTTATTTGTCATGATCCAAACAGTCTTGAAAGAGCCAGAAGTGAGGTGTTCTCTAATAAAATGAAATCATATATCAATATGTTTTGATTGAGTACTGGTGGAATCTGAATTTGCAATCTTTTATTATCACAATAGTGATACAACAGAGTCTCAATGGAGACTAAACTGGGAAAAATATCATATATTCATGTCTAAAATACATGCATAAAAACGCTGAAAACTGTAAGCAAGCATGTATTAATAGAAGCCAAAAACTGTAGGCTAGGCATACCTCAGTACCATAAAGAAAACCACATTACATGATGCCCAATGCATGCCAGCAGATCGTGGAAGGAAAGGCAGCATCTAAATGGCACAAGCCGATGATGCTGTAGGATTGATGCAAGATCATTTGATGGTGGCTCGATCATGATCCAAGATTGTTGATCAAAGATTTGATTCAAGATCACAGATCACAGATCAACAATCCAGGATCAAACAATCAACCATTCCTCATTGCAGCCACCAAACCCAAGCCTTGTACGTGCCTCCTCTACGCCCCACCCTTGACACTACCGCAACCATAAAATGAGCATGACAGGAGGACAAGAAAGGAAAAATGAAAGAGGATGGGAAGTAAAGAAGAGAGGGGAGGATGATGAAATGGAAACAATGCGGATACCAGACAGAACAAACTAAGACATGGACAAAGTATGAACAAAGGACCACAACAACCCGCATCCTGAGACACGGTACCACGCAGACGGAACAACGGTCCGGGGAGTGAGGAGAATGGTATAAAAGGAGAGGGTTTTGGGGACAGCCAGGCAAGGAATCTGATTGCCATGGCACGGTGTCCCCAGTGAGCAGACTACTTAGGCCTAGGAGCTCTAGATAACTTTGGGTTTTCGGTTTAATAGACCATTTTGACCCAATTTTGAAGTGAACTTTAGTTTTACTCTAAGTTAAACAATAAAATCTATATTCTGTCACATTTTAAAGTGTGCAATAAGTGCTACTAAAGCTCCACAACACTTGTGAAGTAGCTTTGCCATAATAAAATTGACTTTGAATTATTATTTATAAGTCAAGCTACCTACAGCAATAACTACATTTCGCATCAATAGAGAGGAAAAGGTTGAGGAATAGAGGTCAAGTGAGGTGAGAATGAATTGATAGATGTAACAGTTGGTTACAGGTGAGCCTCAGTCCCCAGTCCCAAGTGCATATGACCCAATTCTATAGGGAAAAGGTGACTACACACAGTGGTTAGGACAAAGACTAAAGAAAAGGTGGCTGTGCTACTGAGTCCAAAATAGACCATAGGGGCTGATCCATTACAATAGACAAGGCTTCTTACATAGCATGAGACATTGCCATATAATTTGCTTCAGTAGATGATAGAGCAACAGTCTTTTATCAAACTAAAAACCATGAAATTAAGCTTGAATATATGAAGAATTTTATGTATTAATAAATCTCCATAAGAGCTATGTAACAGATTGTTACATTACTTTTTATATATCATTACTACTGTCACTATAACCCTGCTGAAGCTGCCCTAAGCTCTAGCTTTTATTTTCATACTAGTATAGTACTAGACAACCTAACATGGATTCTGGTTCTTATATGTGAATTGAGCTTCTAATACTTGTGATTTGTTACATTTTTTGAACCTTTCTACATTGGATATAATCCAGTTTAGATATAAAGATCTAAAAACCTTGAGAATCAGACAGAACTTCTTTTCAATGTCAATCAACTTCTCCAGCAGAAGACCTGACATCAGCTGACTGTACAACAATGAGTATGCAGTCACAGCAAGTGGAACAAGACAGTGATGATGCCCTGAGATTGGATGCAGAGTTGATGCCTCAGGCATCAACTAACATTTAACCAGTAGACCAGCAGAAGATGTACCCCCAGCTACCAGTAGGAACTATAAATACTTGCTGGGGAGTTTGGTATTTATGGACCCACAAGAGGTGCTACCTCCACAAAGGACTAAAAGAGTGGACCATGAATATGGGCCATCACCTCCAATCATGCAGGTACCTCACATGACTACAAGAGCAAAGAACCAAGGACTAGAACTGATCCAAGTGGCCTGAGCCATTCATGTTGACAGAATTTTGGATGTGCCCAAATACATGTCCAGAGCCTGTATTCAGAGTGGTAGCTCTGGCAATGAGCTGGAAAACTCCAATGCAGTTGATACTAATGGCTTCAAGTCAATCCATGGATGATTGCCAAATAGGCAATGTGTCACCAGTGGTGTAAGGGCAACCTCTGGAGGCTATGGCTCAATCACACAGCTGGCAGAGGGAAATCCAAAGTGTATTAGTGTATGTATAAGTAATTAATAATAGCTGCATACCTAGCAGAGGGAAATCCAAAGAGAACAAGTTTAAGGATTCACTTTGCCAGATACTCAAAAAAAATAAAAATTAAGTCACATAATATATAAGTCACATATAATGGTCACATGTCCAGATCACTTGTTTGGGTCACACGTTTGAGTCACATGTCTATGTCACCTGCTGAGGTCACATGTCTAGGTTACATGTACAGCTGAGTCTGAAAAGAGAGAGTAAATGATGGCTGGATAGTTGGAAAAACTCCCTTTTTTGAAACTCAGACCAATTTGACATTTGAGGGAGTCTGGCATTGGGCTGAGTAAATCAAAAGAGTATGGCCTGTGCTATCCCCCAACCAGAGCATTGAGAGCAAGGCTGAGAAGTGAAGAAATAGATGTGAAATGAGTGAAAAAAGGGTGAAGAAATAGATAAGAAATAGATGTGAAATAGTAGTTCCCTGACACAAACACAACTCCAAGAAGGCTAACAAGTAGTTTGAAGACAACAACTTTGATGTCCTCTAGTGGCCAGCCCAATCTCTTGATCTTAATCCTATTGAACACCTCTGGGAGTACTTCAAGAAGCAGCTTAAGCAGTATGAAACATCTCATGGTGTGCATGAATTGTGAAAGAGGGTTGCAAAGGAGTGAGATGGAATATCAGCAGAAGTATGCCAAAGACTAATAGAAAGCATGCTTAGAAGGATTCAAGCAGTTATCAAGGCAAATGGAGGACATACAAAGTATTAAATACCAAAATTAGAGATGCTCAAAAAACTGTCCCAATGAGTGAATATTTTAAAATGGCCATTACTCCATTAGTTTTGATTTAAATTACATAAACTAAAATGCAATTTGTAGCCATAATGCCATAGTATTTTACCATAATTCAATCAGAATTTTAAATACTTCTAATCCTTATGCCAATGTCATTTTTCAAAAAGTATAAAATATTGGGACAGTTTTTTGAGCCACTGTATCATAAAAATCTATACTTACTGGGTCCAGAATCTGTTTCCAATGAAAGAAGAGTCAAAGAAACCTGTCATCTATTTCTTGGCTGCTTTCTACTGTAGAAAAGACAGACTTTCTTGTCTAAAGATTGTTTTCCCATTTGTAATGGAGTATTCCACTTATGCTGGCAGCCAATATATTTTTCTTGGAAAATATAAAGAAAAAAATGCATGTCATTTCCAATGCACACATTTCTCAAGAAAAAAGGCTTAAGATGATGGAAAATGCCTTTTTCCAAGATAAAAGTAAATAAGAAATAGTATAATACATTTCCTTCTGGCTTTTACAGTTTAAAACAGCTTCACTGCTGGCACCAGAGCTTGTCTCCATTAGAATAAGTAACAAAGAAGTATGTCATGCCATTTCCAATGTACATATTTCCAAGGTTTGAGACAATGGAAAATACCTTTTTTTAAAGCAAAAAGTTGCCAAAGAAATGGTATGACACATTTCTTTGTCACTTTTGCTGGTAGAAACAGCTTCTAGCACTAACAGTGCTTCTAGCACCAGTAGTAATTGAGTCTTATACAATTTATCATTATATTTCTTATTATTAATTAATTATCATTATTTTTTTTATTACTATTGGTCAACACCAATTGGCACTAACTATAAATTCCTACTACTATGTTAATAAAAAAATTAGCTAAGCACTGCAACATTACTGTAATTTTAGCCTGTAAAGCATTGATCTAAAGAGTCTTAGTTTCAGAAACCATGTTAGCATATTAAATAAGGCAGCAAGAGATAAGGAGTGCTTAGCAAGTCTAAGTGCTAATGCTAAGTTGTAGGTGTGAGGCACTAAGATTCTCAGAGTGCTATAGCATAATTATGCCTCTAAGAGATCAGGGGCAGGGCAAGTCAGGCCTGGGACTTTGGAGCAGTTGGGCTTGTGTGGTGTATTGCACAAGTATTAAAATATCACTGGAGGGGAGTGCTGATTTGAAATAGTATAATATTGGTAGCAGGTGGCAGAATGCTGATAGCAGGTGTTAAAGCTGATCTAGTAGAGCATTGAATGTCAGATGTTGGATCTAGTTGGGTGGCAGCAATCTGTTAGGTGTTGAGTCTGATTGGGTGATGGCAGGCTAAGAGTAGGTTATAGCTGGACCAGCTCCATGGTAAGATCAGAAGTTAGCCAAACTAGTCATGGATTGTTAGGGGTTAGCTAGGACAATTTCTACAATAGAGGTTGGAGGTGATCAGAGGGGGTAGTTTGTGGGTCATGACACAAACTATGTATAAACAAAGCAGAGTATTGGTCTTAGTGGCCTGAAGATAATTGTATTTGTTTGTATCTACACTGGCTCAAAAAACTGCTTTAATATCTGGCCTTTTTGAAAAGATTCATATGGTGTGCAACAATTACCTAAGCAAGAAAATCAACAAAAATCACATGATATACAGCTGCATTCTGGCTTCAAAATGATGTATGAATAAGGTGATTTGGACGAAAACACACTGATCAGTAAACTAAATAACATATTCAACCATTGGAGCAGTTTTTTGACCTACTTCAATTTTCATATCTAGTACTTGGTATGGCCCATTTATTTTTATAACTGCTTTGATCCTTCTAGGCATGTTCTCTTTAAGGCTTTAGCATACTTCTGGTAGTATTTTATTATACTCTTTGACTTTTTTCTCCTACAACTTATACACTCCTTTAAAAGTTACTTCATATTCCAAAAGTTTGTGCTTGATGCAAATCCAGAGGTGTTTATTAGAATTGAGATCAGGGGATTGGGCAGACTAGAATATTTTTTTTTCAATCAATTTTATTCATGCTCAATGTATGTTGTCATATTCCATGGTACTACCCAAGAACTACAAGAGCTACAAGAATCCAGCCTCCTCATATATGTGGAGAAGAGTTGTCCAGCATTTTTATAACGTTTTTGGTTATACTCCCCTAGTATATCCATGAGAGAGAAGAAAGGATTGTTTATGTGGGTTGCAATAAGAGGCCTTCTACAATGAGCAGTTGACCAAGAAACAAGCAGCACAGTGTTGCACCTATCTCTAAGGAGGTAGTTGTCAGGGGACTACTAGTTCACCGCTACTTTTTCACTCCTCAGCCTAGTTCTCTACTCTCTGAACACTTCTCAACCTTGCTCTCAACCCTCCAGTCCTCTACCTACTTGGTTTGAGGGGTAGCATATGCCACACCTCTGGGATTT